>CAJNJA010012263.1:0-13217 GCA_905231915.1 Symbiodinium necroappetens | reverse complement strand
GTTTCGGGTTTTGGGCTTAGGGGTTTAAGTTTAGCCATAGGGTTTAGGGTTTTAGGGTTTAGGGTTTTGGGCATATAGGGGTTTAGGGGTTCAGGGTTTAGGGTTTAGGGCATTAGGGTTTTAGGGTTTAGGGTTTAGGGCTTGAGACTCCAACATCTCTTGGCAAGGGGCTTCTGTCATGGGATTCTACAGGGTTGTTTTTTGGGGTGCCTTGTATTATCGCTTCTGTAGGCTTTATAAGATTTTGGCTTGAGTTACCGAGGGATCCGAAATGGATTCAAGGCAGTATTTCTGAAGTGGTTTTGGAGTCCTTGCGACGGCACCTTTAGGGTGGTACGGTGTGGAGGCTTCAGGCTGTTTGGGTCAATATACCCTCAGCCCTAAGTATAAAGCCCTAAGCCCTAAACCTCGGACCCTAAAATGCCCCCCTGGAGTGGAGTTCGACTATTCTGGGCGGTTCTGCGTGAATTGCTTCATGGTTCGAAACCCTAAAACTCAAATACAGGTGCCTTGCTACATAGAACAAGGCTTTCGGGACACATGATTCTATTCTCCCGTATGGCTTTATGTTTTTGTTTTTTTCCGATTGGGTCCCATACTGTTGATGACATAAATCCTGCTTAAGGACCCTAAACTATCCATATTATGGGTAATGCAGGATTTATATCATCAACCGTAGTTCTATAGAGGAGAATCATGCTGGATCCCTGATCACACCAGGTCGGAGTAACAACCAGTAGGATCCCATTATATCCCATCTAAACAGGTCGTAGAACGTACCCCAAAACCCCATAGACCCTAAACCCTAAACCCTAAACCCCAGGCCCTACCCTAATTGTCATGGCCTTCTTTGACGCAGGTCTTCCTCTTGGGCGATCATTTTCAACTTGGTCCACTCGTTCTTTCCTCGCTGGCCGTTCGCGTGGGGAAACTGGACCCGCGGCACTCTCGCACTTTGAAGTGGTCGGGTTACCATGTTGGGGTAGGGTTTAGGGTTTAGGGTTTAGGGTTTAGGGTTTGGGGCAACTTCTGACATCATAAACCTGTCGGTTGCATGAAGGATTGAGGGCTTGCGGTTGGAATTGTGCATCGTTGGATCTAGAATGAAGATTCCCTGATGCGCAACAACCATCACGTGCGCTAAGCAAAATAGCAGACTGCCCGAGCACCTGTCTTGCTACAACTCCTCGTGTGAATCTGCAATCCAAACATCAGTTGTCGCAAGCCCAAAGGAGTCTCAGCAACTACATGTTTAGAGTTTAGGGTTTAGGGTTTAGCGCAATACACACCGTGGGCCAACTGCATGGGGCTGGTTTTCTCTCCTTGCATCACGGCACTCTGAACAGCAGTGTGGCCTCCTTCCTCTTGAAGGGTGTTGAAAGCTCTGATTGACGAGCCGTCTGCTCTCTTCCTTGGATTGTTTCTTCTCTTTTCTTCCATACAGAGAGCATCATCGACGAAGATCTGGCTGACGAGCATAGTTCAGCCATGAGCCATGAGCAAAGAATGTACGGCAGGCGTCGGATCGACGCCAGGAAACACACTGACCAAAAACAGAATGCTGTCAGTTCGGTTCGATGATTTCTCCGGTTAGTTTACAGCACCATGGATTTGCACGATTGAGCGGTGCTTCGAGTGCGAGGAGCCTGGCTTGGCACTCTATTGCTGCCACTCTTGCGCTCATCCTCGCGGGCCGAACCGGTTCGTCGTGTGCCGGGCATGTGCTGCTTACAGACACGGCTTTCTCTGCGGCGCTGTGGGTGGCGGTTTGACCCGTGATGATGACGATGCTGTTGACAGTCAGGATTCCACGGATCATAACGGGGAGTGGACCGCTGATGAGGACGTGCAGCGGATTGGTGTGGGTGCTGACGACGCAGCATCTGCGTTGTCGGATTTGTGTGAGGAGCCCAAGGCAGAGCCGAACTTGGATGGGAGGGTCCAAGACCTTGCTAACAATGGGGACCAAGAGACGGAAAAGCCGGAGGGAGATTGCCTCTGAAGTTTGGCCTCCTATCCGGACTGCCCGTGCGAACCTCCTCTGGCCGGCTGGCCTCCTCTCGCCTAGCTGCGGGTCTCGCCGCCCTTTGTCCGGTGCTAGAGCCTCCTCTTGCTGAGCTGGCCGGAGGGAGGGCCCTAGCCGGCTCTCTGACACGAGGCTGCCCGTGCGTCTGGCCTTTCCGGCAGCTTAGCCCTGGGCGACACTTGTGACCCCGGCATCATCGATGTGATCTTCATCACATGGCCGTTTTCTTCGGTGGCTCTCTGATCCTGAAAAGTCATTTCGGGGGATCGTTGCTGACATAGAGAAGTGTCACAACGTTTCTAATTGGGAATGAAGGCTCGATGCAAACATTTCGCAAAGTTGCGGCGGATAAGACACTCTTTCGTTTCTTTCAAATCCAATCGCGACTATCTTCCTGTGTGAGCCATGCCTAAGGTGCAACTCATGGGGGGTGAGAACGGACCTTGGGTACTCATCGCACTTGCGAGGATCTTCGGCGGATCGGGAATGAACTCGGATAGAATCAGGAGGACACATGGAGAGTGCTTGGAGAGTGACTTGGGGAGTGAAGTCCAAACGCCTACAGAATGATCGCAGAAAGTGCTCGTTAGTTTTTTTTTTGCCGGGGTTGGATGGCACCGGGATTGTATCTGGAACGGGCGTTATTCACGCTGGGTGTCACTTGTCGCAAGACCCGACGCCTCAGGTGAGCTTCTGTGTCACTCTGTGCTATGGTCTCTTCCAACCCAAACCCTGGCCTGGTGCCTTGAATGAGCTCCTGTATAGTTGGAAGGGACGTCGTCCACACCACAGACTCTGCTGGTTTCTGCCGATTCCAGCCCTTGCCGGACGCTTTGAGCTCCTGCATGAGCGATCTGACACATGATGCTTACCAGAAGCCGGAAGAGAGAACATCATCATGATGACCCGGAAGATACTCCAAAATAAGGACGACAACTCTGTGCAAGACCCAGGTTGCCAGCTTCAGAATGTTTGAGGTTCCCTACGGCCCAAACCCCATACCCAAACACAAAACTCCAACCAAACTGCAAGACCCAACTCCCAAGACTCCCAAACCCCAAGCCCAAATGCCCAAGTACCAAACTGGAATTAAAACCCTCGCGTGAAAAACCTTCGCAAAGCGGAAGGACGAGTCCATGATCGAGCGCCTTGCAAACGAGCGCTTTCGGGCTGCCCAATCAGGCATCGAAGGTTGGGAATTTCGGGCTTATGGGGTTGGAGGCTACCAGGTTCGGGTTAGGATACCCTAAATGTCCTAAACCCTAAACCCTGTGATAGAGATATTCGGGTGCAGGCTTGAAAGGCTTGGGACTCGATAGATGTCTTGGGCCTAGTGTATGCACAGCCCCCTGGCATTGAGGATCTAAGCCCCTTCCAAGGAGTTTAGGCTCGAGGGTCTACTCGAAATTTATGGTTTAGGTCTTAGGGTTCAGGGTTTGAGGTTTATCGATGGGGCTTCGGCCCAAGCCACATAGCACCCCAGAAGCCCTAAACCCTGACGGCCCTGAGCTTGGGGCTTTAACAAAAACCAGAAGCAAATGTTTTTCCAGGCACACGCCGGCGTTGCTGGGCTTGGTTTTCGAGGCATATCACAGTCTTGCTCAGCATAACCGTAAACGTCTTGCATGGGATATCGCGATTTCCATAAAGTTTCCGTATCGATCTGTGTTCTGGACACATAAACTCGGCAAGAAGCTTAAAACCTTAAGCCGTAAGCCCGAAACGCCTTATCTTCTTAAATTCCTGACTTGCGAAAGTCATTCCCCGAGAGTGCAGTACCCCTTAGTGATCCTCAGTGAAAGAAGACACCTTAAACCACATTATACACCATAAGACCATACGTAAACCCTAAACCCGAACCCTATAGAATTTTAAGGAGTTATGCCTTCTCAGTAGAGTGGTATTGGGCTTTCTAAGTTCGACAGTTGTAGGGTTCAGGGTTGCTAGAAGCCTCAAAGCCCCAGTGCCGCCTAAGCCCTAAGCCCTAACCCCAATCGTTTGCGAGGGACGGCCACCGATCCGCTCAGCCGCGATGCCCTCGCTGCCTGCGAGAGTAGAGGTGTGCCTGGCGAATATGCAATTGACAGCTCTACGTTGTCGGTTTTATGGCTTAGGGCTTAGGATGGACTCTTCGTTTTCTGATTTTTGGAGTTTGGGGTCAAGGTGGGTTTATTTCCGCAAGCTTACGAAGTGGTGTTAGGGCTAGGGGTACCAGGGTTTTGGTTTCATCGAAGACGTCTGCAACAGTTCCTCGTGTTTGGAGCCAGCATCATACCCTAACCCCGAGAACCCAAACTCAAGGGCACACCATTACGCCATAAACCCTAAAATCAATCCCATTCCCCACAGATTTACCACCAAAACCCCTAAAGTCCAAACCCCTGAACTCCAAACCCCTAAACCCTAAACTACCCAAGGCCTACATCCCTAAACCCGAAAACTCCTATATCCTCAAGCCTCACAGCGACCCCAAACTTCAACCCTACACAATCCTACGCCAGTCTTGTGAAGAGCTGCTTCACACGTGGCAACGCCCAACTTAGGGTCTAGGGTTTAGGGTTCAACCCTAAACCCTAAACCCTCAACCTTAAACCTTAAACCCGAAACCCTAAACCCAACCCTAAACCCTAAACCCGAAACCCGAAACCTTCAACCCTAAACCCTAAACCTTCACCCCTAAGCTCCAAACACCAAAAGTGCCCCCTTGGGGGGCTCCGGAGGCCTCTTCTTCCTTACCGAGTCGTTTCGGTCTCATCCTTCCATCATGGACATCTACTCGAAGGCAGGGTGAGGGTTTAGGGCTTCAGGGTTTAGGGTTGGGTTTAGGGTTTAGGCTTCAGGGTTTAGGGTTTAGGGCTGTTATTGGTAGTTCCCAAGCGGTTTAGGGTGTTTGCAAGGGGCTGCTACTCTGTCTGTCTGGGGTTCTTTGAGGGTTTCACCCCTTAACCCCTCAACGCTTGGAGCGTTGACTTGGGTTCTAGAAGGGTTCCGGAAGGTTTTGCAAGGGGGGTTGTTAAAGGTTCGGTTGGGTTGTCCGGGTTCTATAAACAAATCCTTCGGTGATGATATAAATCCTGCATTACCTATAATAAGGAATATACCATAATTCCCATGGTTTAGGGTCCTTCAGGTGATGCACGAGTTATATCATCAACAGTTTTAGAGGAATCCACAGGCGCTCATCAACAGCCGATCTTCCGTGGCAGGGGTTCAGCACTCAAGGAACTGAGTTTGAGATTCGGGTTTGGGTGTTTAGCGGTTTAGGGGTTTAGGGTTTTGGGGTTTAAGGGTCTAGGGTTCAGGGGCTTAAGGGGGTCAGGGGTTTAGGGTTCAGGTTATTCACAGGGTCTAGGAGTTTAGGGCCTAACTAGGGTTTCCGCCGCAATTCCTAAAGTCTTGGTGGGATTTGCCAAGTTTCTACCATGGCTTTGGGATACAGGGAGGAATGTAGTGTGAGGCACCAGAATCGGCAGGTCCATGGATCGATCGATAGATAAATAGATAAACAGATAGACAGATAGACAGATAGATAGATAGATAGGTAGATAGATAGGTAGATAGATAGGTAGATAGATAGCTAGGTAGATAGATAGATAGCAGGTAGATAGATAGGTAGATAGATAGCTAGGTAGACAGATGGATAGCTAGGTAGATAGATGGATAGGTAGATAGCTAGCTAGCTAGATAGACAGATAAATACATAGATAGATAGATAGATAGATAGATAGATAGAAGTTGCTGTGCTGCATCTCCGCCGAACTTGTCGAGGACCTCAGAAGCTGGATGAAGGTGGGTATGCTTAAGCATCGCTTACATAAGGGCACGGCATTCGGGTTTAGGGTTTAGGGTTTGGGGTTTGGGGTTCAGGGCGGCTAGAATGTCTGGTGTTCTAAGAAGTGCCATGAGGGCTTTCGTTTGCATCCATTTTCGGCTCGAGCTTCCGTTGCCCCAAAAGGCCCTTGAGACAGGACTTGTCCTCGTGAAGATGGGCTCCGCTTCCCGAGCCATCGCTCTAGCCCTCCTCTTCCTCCAGCGCTTGGAGATTGCAGAGGCCTCATTTCGGCCTCCGGGGCTTGGGGCCCTAAACCCTAAACCCCTAAACCCCTAAACCCCTAAACCCTGAACCCTAAACCCTAGGCCCTAAGCCCCAAACCCAACCCTAAACCCTACACCCTAAACCCTAAACTCTAAGCCCTAAATCCTAAACCCGGAACCCTAAACCCTAAACCCTAAGCCCTAAACTCCTAAAACCCCTAAAAACCCTAAACCCTAAGCAGGCCTGATTTCGGCTTATTTGGGGATTTGGGGCTTGAGGGTTTTTTCTATGGGTTTTGGGGATGTTGGGGTCCGGGGGGGGCCTGGAACTATTAGGCCTAAAAGGTTTAGGTGATCAGGGTTTAGGGTCTAGGGTTTAGAGTTTAGGGTAAAGTTTAGGGTTTGAGGTTTGGGGTGTAGGGTTTATTTTAGGGTTTGGGTTTAAGGATATTTTTTTAAAGAGGGATTCAGGCCTCCAGGGTCTAAGGGCCCATGGCCCAGGGGCCTGGGGCTTAGTGCGGGGGTCGCACTCGGAGTCGGAGGAGGAGGAGGAGGAGCTCTAAACCCCAGAACCCTAAACCCTGAACCCCTAAACTTTAAAAGAGGAGGAGGAGGAGCCCTAAACCCTAGAACCCTAAACTTGAAAAGAGGAGCAGGAGGGAAGAGGAGGAGGAGGAGGCGGGAAGTCGAGGATGAGGATGCTTGCAAGGCGAAGCCTGTGCACCCGCAGCTGCTTGACTTCCTAGGAGTCCTAGACCTAGCGACATCAAATTCGTTGAGAGCCCAAGATTCGGCAATATTCCTTCAATCATAGAGCTGGCCCCTCTACACTTTCAAGCATCATTTTCGGGGGTTTTTAGGGTTCAGGGCTTGGGGCTTGAATCCGAAACCACCGGAAAGCTTCAAAAGTGGGGCTCTCTGGCTGCATTGAGCCGGAAAGCAGGCCGACGTCAATGGCACCGCTCTGTCGACGGCAGCAGATGACGACTTCCTAGTGAAGCAGGCCGAAGATCTTCGAGGGGGGGAGACAGGGGTTCAGGGTTTAGGGTTCAGGGTTCAGGGTTTAAGGCTCAGGGTTTAGGGTTTAGGATTTAGAGTTTAGGGTTTAGGGATGAGGGTTTAGGGTTTAAGTTTAGGGGCTTAGGATTTAGAGTTTAGAGTCTAGGGTTTAGGCTACCTTCGGCTTCCTGCCCTTCCCGTGCCTTTCGGCCAGGGTCCGTGTTCGAAGGTCTGGATACCGTGCATCTTGGGGTCCTCCTCCTCTGGATCACATCGTCTCAGCACCCCTCGCTTCAGAGCGCAAAGCCCAAGGGTTTAGAGCCTGAGGAGGTCACGACCGTCGATCCTGTCGGGGTTGAGCTAAACCCTGAACCCCAAACTGCCCTAAACCCTGAACCCCAAACCCTAAACCTAAATCTCTAAACCCTAAACCCTAAACTCTAAACCCCAAGTTGCCCTAAACCCGAAGGTACACCCTTAAACAAGGCTGCGTTGTGAGGTTGTCGAACGCTTGCCTTCTCTTCCTGGGATTGTGAGGGTCTAGGGTTCATGGGTTTGGGGTTTAGGGTTTTAGGGTTTAGGGTTCATAGGTTTAGGGTTTTAGGGTTTAAAGGGTTACGGTTTAGGTTTTGGGAGTTTCGCGGTGGGGGTTTTGGTGGTTTAGGGGCTTAGGGTTTGCGGGGTCAGGGCTTATCTGATTCTCTCCATGATCCTTGAACACGTAGAGGCCTCTGAGACATTTTCAGGTGGGCAGTTACCGTTATAGGAGCTTTATAGAAGGTCTATATACCTCAAAGAAACCTTATAGAAGCCCTATATACCCTAAACCACTCACCTGTAGTTTCCTTTAAAGGCCATGGAGCAACGTAATCCGTCGGTATTCACCAAATCCTACAGGTTCAACCCCGAACTCCCAAAATGTAGAAATCTTACAGCCCGAAGCCCTCCCTCACAGCCTCAACCTTTCTGGCAACCGTGCATCCGGTTGATGATATAAATCCTGCATTACCTTAAGGACCCGAAACTATGGGAATTCTGGTATATTCCTTATTATGGGTTCTGGAGGATTTCTGTCATCAACCGATCCCGGTAGAATTCCACCACGGACTCATACATGCGTTATACAAAAGCCTTCTACCCGCAGTTCCTCCAAGAGGTCGGAATAACTAGTACTAAATGCCCCCTTATACAGACTTTGATAAGGCATAGTACAATGTGCCCCGACACCCTTTTCTGGTTAACAGTGCTGAAGATACAAATCCTGCTTGCATTACCTTAAGGACCCTAAACTATGGGAATTCTGGTATATTCCTTATCATGGGTTCTGGAGGATTTCTATCATCAACCGTATTCAGACCCTAAACCTGAAACCCTAAACCCCCCAACCCTAAACCCTAAACCCCCACCCCCCAACCCTAAACCCAGAAGGGTATTTAGGCTCCATACATGAGCCAAACCTCCAGGGGAACCTGCGAGCGCAGGTCAAGGCCCTGGTCCGGGAAGCGTTTTTGTCTCTGGCGTTTTGCTTTTTTTTCCTATAGGTCATGTTTAGGGTTTAGGGCTTTAGGGTGTAGGGTTTGGGGTTTGGGGTTAGGGTTTTGGGGTTGAGGGCTTTAGGGTTTAGGTTTAGGTTTAGGGTTTGGGGCTTGGGGTTTCGGGTTGCGGGATCTTCCCGGTTTGGGATTTGGGGCTTGAGGGTTTAGGATCGTAGGGGCTCGGCTTATCCTGCAGTCGTCGTTGTCGTCGGACTCAGAGTAGGACGACCAGGATGAGGATCTGTGCGCCCATAGCTTCGTAGCTGTTTAACTTGTTTAGGGAGGCCCACCCAGCCAAAGCTGACTTCACCAAGGCCCCAAGATTCAACAGTGTGCCTGAAATCATACTACGGGCCGTTCTGTTCTGTCGGTGAGACGACGCAACTCAAGAATCCTGCAAACTACGGGCCGTTCTACAATTGTTCAGGGCAGGGCTAAGCCCTAAACCCCCCCCACACCCTGGAAAAAGGCCGATGTGAATGGCACGGCTCTGTCGGCGACGGCAGATGAGCTCCCAGTGAAGCAGGCCAAAGATCTTCACAAGCACAATGGGGTTTGGGGGTATGTGATAGTATGATAACAACCGGGATCTGTCAGGAATAGTCGTTCGAAATAGTATTAGTTATTAGTAACCCTAAACCCTAAACCCTAAAACAGCTTAGGGTTTAGGGCTTAGGGCCTTAGGGTAGCGATCACGGTCGCATAGCATCTAGAGTGGGGTCCTTCTCTGAAATGCCGAATCATGTCGTCTAATGACCCCAAATCAATCCTCCAAACACCTAAACCCTAAACCCCTAAATCCCGAACCTCTTCAATCCCTAAACACCCAGGGCAAAACCCAAGGGTTACACCCTGGAGAGGGTGACGACCGTCGATCGTGTGGGGTTTGAGCTAAACCCTACCTTAACCGCCAAACAACCGACCTGTCTAAGGATGTATGCAAGGAAATTATAATAAGGATCTCTAGAAAGATAGATTCTATAGTTCCCAGGTAAACTCGAAACGGTCTTAGGTCTAAAGATAGACCCTAAACCCTGAACCCTCAACCCCAAAGGAGTTCAAACAAAACCCTAAGCCCTAAACCCTAAATGAGTTCACAAAATACCCTAAACCCTAAGCCCCAAACCCTAAACTCCTAAAAGGGGTGGTGCCATGAGGTTGTCGGGTGGTCTGGCTGAATCCGCCTGAAGAAGAGATTTTGCAGGTGAAGCCTCCCGATCAAGAAGATGCAGCTGCAGAGGTCCTCAGGGAGGAAATCTACCAACTCCGAACATCACCTGGCCTCGCATTGTGGCCTGGATGCAGGTCATCTCGCTGAATGGGACCATTCCCTGCGTTTTCTGTGGTCCTATCGATGCCTTCTACCGGACCCATGCCCTCAGTGCTGCAGGAGGTTTGACTCGGCCGAAGCTCCCACCTCTTGTTTGCCCTGACGTGGACGACTGCCTGTGGGTTGCAGCACGACTTGGTATGGCTGCTGCCCAACAAGACAGTCTGCCGTCGAGTCATTTCCACGTGGCAGAGCAGCTGGCGACTCAGCAATGGGATGTGCACCAGACTGCACTCCGCCGATACTCATACACCCTCCCGGAGCATTTCTTCGAGCTTCAGCTGCCTGTCGAACAGCTCCATGCCCTCGAGGATGGACTGCAGAAGCAATTCTCACGCTGGCTCCGCGCCATGCTGAATGAAATTGCCAACTTCACGGGGCGAGATGGAAATGTCATCAGCTCATGGCTTGTGTACAGCGTTTATCCATTCGGAGGGTGGGGAAGCAGGTCGCAGTTTGAGAAGTTGATGCCAAACTGGCGCTGTGGTTGGTTGGACAGCGAGCTGCTCTCGGAGATTGTTGCCATGAGACCTGATTTCCAGATCAGTGACATCAACAGTCAAACAGTCCCACAGTCCCTTGACGGCTCTGTCTTCGCTCTGAAGGGGTTGAGGTGTCTAGGGTCTGTGGATTTAGGGTTTCGCGGTTGAGAGGTTTAGGGTTTAGACCCTAAGCCCTAAACCCTTTAGGGTTCAGGATTTACGGCTCTAGGGTTTATGGTTTGGGGTTTCGGGCTCTAGGGGTGTTTGGGCTTGATGGGTTAACCCTGAACTCTAAAGCCCTAAGCCCTAAACGACTTCTTTAGGGTTTGGGGGAGTACGGGTTAATGTAGGAACCTGGTTTAGGGTTTACGGTTTAGGGTGAATCCCTGGCCGCCATAACCCCAATGTATTAGGATGCATATATAGAACCCCTATAGTAAAGGCGCAGGGTTTCTGAATCAGGTTTCCTACATTACCTGTGTCTAGGACATTTTCAGGTGGGTAGACCGTGAAAGGAGCCTTATAGAAGGTCTATATACCTTATAGTTATAGAAGCCTTATGGAAGCCCTATATGCCCTAAACTCCCCACCTGCAGTTTCCCTAAACCCTAAACCCTAAACCCTCAACCCTAAACCCTAAACCCAAAACCCTATAGACCCTAAACTCCCCACCAGTAGTTTCCTTTAACGAGAAGCCAATCTTAGCTTCCAAATGCTCGGAATGTCATGGTCTCCCGGGTTTAGGGGTTTGGAATGTAGGGTTTTAGGGGTTTAGGGCTTAGGGCTTTAGGGTTTTAGAGTTTAGGGCTTTAGGGTTTTAGAGTTTAGGGCTTTAGGGTTTTAGGGTTTAGGGCTTTAGGGTTTAGGGCTTGTTTTCCCTTTGTTGTGGTATAATCCGGTATGAAAGAGGGAGCCTATGTTTATTCCTAGATTGCTTGGGATCCTAGATGTCGACATCCGAAAGTCGTTGTTAGGGTTTCTGGGCTTAGGGGGGAGGGGTCGCATTCAGCCAGCACTCGGAGTTTTCCACGATGCTCAGCGCTTCTTGCCTTGCTTTTGGGTTTAGGGTATACGGTTTTGGGTCGTGGAGACTACAAACCCTATTCACTTAGCTAGTGAGTCCTTCTGTGGAGCTTAGGGTGTATGTGGTCTTCAGCTGAAACTTTCGGCGTAGGGGTGAGTTAGCGTGATCTTGAGCCGCAACCCTGTCTTGTTGTGCCCCTAAACCTAAACCCTAAACCCCTAAACCCTAAACCCCCTAAACCCTAGACGTTGCAAGCCGAAAGGCTACATGCACCCCAGGCCGCTATGGTTTTTAGGGTTTACTGAGCTTGCTGGTGCATGTACACCTCCGGTCTCACATGCCTTGACATTGCTGTTTAGGGTTTAGGGTTTAGGGTTTAGGGTTTGGCGGTGCTAAGCCTATTACTCTGCAGCCGCAGAGTATTTCCTGCCAAACCCAAAGCCCGTTCCATCCAGAGTCCGTTTGTGATCCAGTGCTTAGCTTGCCTTTACCTGGAATTCCAACGTGCCGCAAGTCAGTCGCCCGCACGTGCCCCTTTGTTAACATGTGTTAAGCCCTCAGCCGTCAATTTGCTAGGAGGCCCGGATACAGGAGAGCTGCACAGTGGCGTCGAGAGCCCGAGAACCTGCTGTTGAGTGCAATGACATTATGACATTTCGTTAGAAGTATCTTTTTCTTGAATAACCAGGCTTCCGCCTAGAGCAATGATAGAAACCATAAAGCCTAAACCCTAAACCCAACAGACCTAGACCGTAAACCCTAAACCCCTAAACACTAAATCCTAAACCCCTAAACCCTAAGCCCATACCCCCAAAGCTTATACGGCTTAGGCGGCTTAGGGTTTCAGGGTTAGGTCCTTCCAATTGACGGTGTCACGGCTTCTGGTTTATACGGTGCCACGGCTTTTCTGGGTCCTTGTTGAATGCAATTTTACATAACAAAACCCTATAGTAAGGATTAACAATGGATCAGTTTTTATGTCCCCGATAAGGAACCAATTTTGGGGTATGGAGGTCCAGAGATTTTCTTGGTGTATTGGAGCGCCTGAGGATGCGAAGACTCGTAGTATTCAATGACGTTTCCTTACGCCCTAAAACCCTAAACCCTAAACCCGAAGGACCTAGACCCTAAACCTTCAAACCCTAAACCCTAAACCTGAAAAACCTAGACCCTAAGCGCTAAAATCCTAAACCCTAAAACCCTAAACCCTAAACCGAAAGACCTAGACCCTAAACCCTAAAACCCTCACACCCTAAACCCAATAGCCTAGACCCTAAACCCGACTCCGAAGCGCGAAACCTGGGCTTCATTGAGATTCGCTCGTGGGGCGTGTGCTTTTTGTTCAGGCGTCGGGGCTCAGGATGAGTTATAAAGCTTTAACCTTAAGCCTTGGTGGTTCCAAACCAAATTTTGTTCAACTTTTGGGGGCTCTCATAAGGTAGTCTTTTTCTGAAAGTTTGAACTGTTGACCCTATTGGTAATTGGGAAGTTTGAAGCCTTTTACCATGACCCGCTAAACCTTTCAACACGAACGCCTGCTGGGAGGGTCGGGGGACTTAGCAAGTAGCGTTTAAATAGACTTAGAGGTCCCCAATTAGGAACCCTTTTGCTTAGTTCCCCAATACCCAACCTTTAAACTTCTTGGGTTCTTATAATTTTAAACGCTGCGCGTCGTCCGCCTCGGCCCGGCCGTATGTTGGGAGGAAGACATGATGCCAGGTCTGGGGCTTTTGCTTTCGCAGGATATCGGGGTGCAGCGTCTGCGGGGTGAAGAGTGATAGGGTTT
>CAJNJA010012261.1:0-13220 GCA_905231915.1 Symbiodinium necroappetens | reverse complement strand
CACACACACACACACATGTACTACATGTGTATGTCTGCTCACACACATACATACATACATATATATATATATAGATACATATGTATGTATGTATGTATGTATGTATGTATGTATGTATGAGTATATATATATATATAAGTCGATCATACAATACAGTTCATAAGTTGGTGCTTGACGCACCGTGCTTGAATCCGAGGTGCCAAACTTTCTCAAACTGAGGTTTTGGCTAGGCCTCTGATATGCGTTGACGGACATGAATGCTTCAGCTAAACAAGCTTAACCCAGACCCTAAACCCATGAAGCTAAGCCCTACGACCCTCAGCCTGCAATCCTCCGGTCGTTCAAGCTGCACACAGAGTAAACGTAAGGTCTTCGCGACTAGCTTTCAACTGTTCTGTCCCAGACGCCGACAATCAAAGGGGCCTTAGGAATTAGCATTGGGTTTGGGGCATATGCTACGACTCCGGAATGATGTTCCACTTTTCAACCCCCCTAAATCACGTGTGTTTCTTCTTTGCATGCTTTCTTTGTTGCTGCACCGTAGCACGCACCCGCGAAGCTCTAAGCCATCCTCGGGTGAAACTCAACATCGTTCTTTAACAGGGTTGGCTGGGATGTTTTGCTTCAGGTAAAATACCGTGGTTTCGACTAGTCGCAGCAATCATCTGATGATTTGCCTCTGTTATTAGTAATACCGGCATTGCTATGGGTATGTTGTAGTAGTTTCTACGGAGTTTTTTTTGGCTGCACTGTCTGGATGCAGCATTTTCTGAGCATCATGAAGCGACGGCAGGAAGAAGAACTAAAAACAAGTTTAGTCACCAACATAGTTTTGGTTACAATATTAAAATACGAATCACAGTAGCCAGGGCAGTAATAATAGCATTAGCAGTAGTAATGAACATGGTCCGAGATCACTACCCTCCTTGTCAACCCCCCGGAGCCGCGAACCCTAAAGTGCAACAAGCCATTGCATGATACAAGGGCCTCAACGGGCCTCAACACTTAGGGTTTAGGATTTCGGATTTAGTGGAAACCTAAGCCAGACTACTGCTACTCATTAAGGCCCGTATGATAAGCCTACACCCTCAACCCGAGACCTTGGCAAGACTATTGCAATTCATTGAGGCCCCTACGATAAAGCCTGCCGAATTGAGCTTTTCGTGGGTTGGCTACATGCAAACGCCAAGTCCAGATGGGACCTTCGGGCACAGTTATTCCGTATCTCTCACAGCTTCTCGATACTTTTGCAGAAACAGCTTGTTTATGTGTTTTATTAATGTTCTTACTTATCGTTATATATACACATACCCGCATACATTATAATGTATATATATATAGATATAGATATAGATATACATATTCATATATATATATATGTATATGTATATATATATATACACCAAGGCGTAGAAACTTCGGTTTAGGATGAAAGGTGCATTGGGGCTCACGCGAACAACTTCGTGAGATGAACTAGGCTGCTTGAATCAATATGGGACCAGCCTGTAGCCACGGCAGGATACAAGTCGTGAAGAGACGGATCAAACCCCAAACCCTGAATCCTAAACCCCAACCCTTGGCTCAGAATCCCTAAACCCTAAACCCTAAAACAGTAGAAGCTCGAGAGACTCGGATCCCCTCTCTTGACCGTGCATTGCCAGGTGTGTTGGAATTTCTCTTCACTTGGATCTTTAGAGATTCGCATGTCGGCAGCACCGTGCATAGACTTCTCTGCGGGCGTGCCCACCGCTGCCCAATGTCCGAAACGATTTCGATATGAAGCTCTGAGGCCAAGCAAGCAGATCAGCAATAACAGGACGTCATAGAGTATACCTAGCACCGTAAACCTGACCTTGAACCTTGGACCTCGATTGCTCGTTTCCCCAAGCGCTGAACACTAAGCCGTAAACCCCAAACCCTCAACCTCTAGATCCAAAACCCTACTGTACCATACATTACCCCGTAATTACAGTAACGCTTCCCAAACCCCTAAACCCTGTACCACCCCGACCTCCAGCCCCTCGAGCATTAGCTCGAAAAGCCAGCTGTCCGCCAACAACAACCTAAAGTTTAGGTTTCAGGGTTCCTGTGTTCAGGATTTCAGGGGATCAGGGCCTTCGGGTGTTAGGGTTTAGGGTTTCAGGGTTAAGGGTTTTAGGGTTTAGATTTTAGGGTTTTTGGATCTTAGGGTTTTAGGGTTTAGGGCTTTGAGGTTTCAGGGCTTGGGGGGTTTAGAGTTTAGGATGTTGTCCACCCTGGTCAGAAGCCCTAAACCACAGCCAGGTATGGTAGCCCGGATAATTCGTAACAGACTTCCCTTGTACTCCCTACATAGTCCAGTATACCTAAAAACCCCTTTCTGAACATCAATTCCCTTGCGCTATGGCACAGGGGCCTGGATGATTAAGACTAGTCTTCGTTGCTAGGGATGCCTGATCTAATCATGCTATCAAACCTACCAAAAACCCATCCTGTGAATAAATGCAGAACTCAGCCTCCTTAAAGGGTTCAGGATCTCGGAAATGTGGTGTTAGAGTTACACGTCTTGGATGCGTGCGAATTAAGGCCATGTCACGTTTTCTTGGTTTTGGGCTCATGTCGCCCCGAACTGATTCAAGGCTCCGGGTTGAGGTTTAGGGTTGAGGGTTTATACGGTTTAGGGTTTATAGGGCGTTCGATAGAGCAGGCTGCTCGGTGAGTTGAGCAGACAAGCCAAGTCCAGCAACCAAGAGCGGCACTTCACCGCCCACCGCGCAGCGACTGTTGCAGATCGTTTCTGGGTTTGGACCTGGTTGACGGCTGAGAAGTGTCGAAGTTTTCGGGCAAAGAATTACTTGGATCTCCCTGATGTCTTTGGTGCGATCGTAGTGTGGTCTATGAATCAAGTTCGACTAGACAACACAGCTTAACCGTTCTTCCGAAAAAGTTGTTCAGTATCACCCGAAGTTGTTCCAAGCAAACCAGCCTAACGCCCTTTGTACGCATGTTTAGTGCTTTAGGAAAAAGTCGGCCTGCGCGCGGAATCTTAGGAATTGGGTGTGGACGTGTGGGCCCCCAGAAAGTATGAAGTACGGAGGATGGTGTAGATGCCTTGGGAGTGCATCTACACTACCTACTCGTAGCTTCCACGTAAGTGCCTTGACTCTGGAACCCATCACTGATGCGCCGGCTTGCCTGTAGTATTAAGAGCGGCTTAGGAATTTTTTTGGGAAGCAACAAGAACAAACGCTGTCATCATGATGCTGATATGGATAATTTTATTGGGTCTGCATATACGCATGTGTATGTATGTATATATATATATATATACGCACATATAGATATAGATATAGATATAGATATAGATACATATATATATATATAGATATGTATATGTATGTTACGCCGCCCCCTTAAAACCCACCTTTTAGTTGTTGTTGATGCCACATGACCTGACCCAAGGCCCCTGAAGATGATGTTTTCAAGGAAGGCTTATGGGTTTGAGGCTAGGGTTTGGGTTTAGGGTTTAGGGTTTTGGGGTTAGGATGTCAAGCACAATTTATGGAACAGTAGCCCCCCCCTCTCCGTTTGGCCGTGAAATACATCTATAGATTCTAGAGTGCGCCCTTTTAACCCGCGAACACACCAACATATGTACATACATACATGTACACAACATATAAAAATATATACATACAAGCATGTACATACATGTAATTACATGCTTTGCCACAGTGGCTGAACCTTAGAACAGCGGCAACTGCTGGCAGCCGGCAGGTGCAGGCAGGGTTGAGGTGCAGCGAGGGTCGCCACGTTGTGTTTTTTCATTGCTGCTGGTTTCGGACCAGGGTGCGCGTTCAATATAGCAGTCAGAGTTTTAGTATTCCAGTATTGATACTATGCCCGCACAGTCCCTGCATCATTCAAACGATTCACGATCTGATGAGCTTCCAGCCCGTCGCGATAGTTACGAGGTTGAGGTGGATGGAAGGACATGGAGCCAGAGGACCTAGATATCCCTCTGCCCCAGTCGGGCTCTGGGCTCAGGCGCGGAGAGGTTTCATGTTTAGGGTTTAGAGGAAAGCTCGGGGGTTAGGTTTCTGCCCCGTGCTTACCCAACACAGAGCCCTGAGGCCCACCCTCGACACAGAATCGGTTTTTCAGACAGAACTGGTACTAGCAAGGCACAGTCACCACAACCTTGAACTCCTACACCCGGTCAGAGGTGCGCCACAATTCCGCCAAACCTTGCTGATTTGCTCCGAATCAGATCACGATGTATGGATATCCTTCCCTCACAAGTCATAACCGTAGTCCCGTCATGAAACCACGTGGCTGAGGGCTTTGGGGCTCAAGGTATAAAGCTTCGAAACCCCTGATTAAGCCCCGAACCCCAAGGCATACCCCCGAGAATCTGTGCATGTTTCTGGAGAGCACGTAGTCATAGTTGGAATTGAGTTGAATGGCTGTAGTTGCAATTCAATGCCTTTCCCCTGAATCGAGCCTGGTCTCAAACCTCGGGTTCAGATTTGTTGGGTTCAATGGTATATGGCTTAAAGTTTAGTTTAGTGTTGGTTCGGGCTGGGGGCAACTTCTACATGCAACAGGCTTCAGGTTTGATTGCTTTCAACAAAGGACAACCCAAAACAGTCAGTGCGCAGAGGAACTTCTAAAAGCCTATGTCTGGCGTGCTGACCTGTGACGGCGAAATCTAGGCCAGTTCGTTCATGTAGGATGTCTTGGTCATGAACCTACGACCCCCCAAAACCCTCGTCCCTAAACCCCAAGCCCTAACCCCAGAGCCCCTAAAGCCCGAAGCTTTAGCAACGAGGCCCCGGTAGCCGAATCCTTGTCCCTGGTGGTTTCCCGAAAAGTTTGCCAAGGTTTAGGGTTGAGGCTTTAGGAGTTTCGGGTTGAGGCAATTAGGAGATTTGCAGGCAGGTTGTCAGGGCTTAGGGCTTAAGATCCAGCCACGCATGTCCACACGAAGCCCGCAGTTAGGGTAGTCTGTCCCAACAGCTGCCAGGCAGCTTGAGACAGAATTTTTCGATCTCTGCAGTGATGTAAAGATATCTGCTGTAGCTTGAAGCATGACTTAGTGGCTCGTCATGCACAGCATTTGTAACATTGACTTCCGATCCCTCGATCCGGATGATGTCTGGAACCGATGACCTTGGCGACAGGGTCCGCGAGGGAACATGCTGCTTAGGCAGCAACGTTTCACGACGGCGGGCTTAAAACTTGGTCTCCCGAACGCTGTTTACTATTGAACTCAAGCTTTCGGTGCACCCGAACCCTCAAACCTAAATGTCTCAAAGACCTGTACCCTTTTCTGGATCCCCTTGCTCTTTGCTTCGGGCCGCACTCCAGGGGCATGGAAAGGCCTTTGCCTTGACACAGTCTGAGTGATATCAGCCGGCAGTACCAACCCTCGAGCACTCTGTGACCGGAACTACTACAATAGCTACTAGTATAAGTACTCACATATTTGTTATTGATAGTCACTTCTCGCCGCCGATAGAGCCTAGTATACCGCGGGTTTTCTAATTTGTTGAGGCTCCTATGTGGTGTCTTTTCCAAGGCCACTGGATGCTATTTTGCGGGGTCAGGGGGTTTAGGGGTTAAGGGGTTTAGGGTTTGGGGGTTTCGGGGTTTAGGGTTTGGGGTTCAAACCCAAAAACCCTAAACTCCTCGATCCTACAAGTCTTACACGGCGCAGCACCCTTCAAGTAATCCCTATAGGTCCCTTAATCCCAAAAGCGCTGGGATTTTTGCCAATTTCTGCCAGGTCGGAGAGAGACTATTCGAGCCAACAGCTGAACATATGGTTCGTTGTGTTAAACCAGAATAAGGGCTCTGGCAGCGCACGTGTGTCAGGGCAGCATGGGATCAAGATCTTTGGGGCCACCACCACACGATGTTTTCCGTTTCCGGGAGGTCTTGCAGACATGATCTCTCATGATGCGATGCTCAGCGTTTAGGTTTGGAGTCTGAGCGGAGTCTAAGCCCCTAATCCTAGAGCCCAAACCTTAAATGCTTCACCCTAAGCCCTAAACCCTGCATGCTACACCCGGAGTCCTGCTCCTAGACCCTAAACACTCTGTGCTACATCCCAAACTCCACATCCCAGGCTCTGCAGCGGCTTAGTACCTGAATTTGAATCCTGTTGGTTCTTCTCTAAACCCTAAAGCCTAAGCCCTTAATCGAGTAGTTTATCCAAACGCCCGTGTCGTGCATACTTTTGCAAGCAGGGCTGTTTCCAGCCGTGTCTCGGTGGTTCGAACAGCGCGAGATAAGGGGTGCCTAACTGAGATATTAGATATTAACAGATATTTGACAGTAGATAGTATAGTATTATAGGTTAGGTATAAGGTATTAAATGAGCCAAAAATGTTTGATTAAAACTTTATGTAACAAGTGCGTTTCAAGTTATGACTGCGGTTGATGCTTTCTGCCTTGTTCTGGATTGTGAGTTCAGCGTTTAGGATGTTCATGCTCCGTCTTGGGTCCCTGTACTGTATTGTTCGAGTCTGACCAATGTACGGATGCATCACATAGACAGGGTCAGGGTTTAGGAGTTTAGGGCTTAGGGTCTATAGATCTTATAGGGCTTTTGGGGTGTAGGATTTAGGGTTAAGGGTGCCCCAGCACCATGCAGCCGAAACCACCGAGTAGGAAGAGTCGTTCAGGTACAGGCCTTGGCGGCTTCTCTTCCTCCGTTCCTTTAATGGACACCCATGGTGTTCTTCAGGAGTGGTGTGGCCCAAGAAGCTCGTGGCTCTTGGGCCGATCCCATTCTTTCGCTGAAAAGGTACAGCTCAACATTATCCTTGGCCCGCTGCCCTGAGTGTAGGCTTGGTGATCTAGGCTGAGAGCCCTAAACACTAAACTCGAAACCCTAAACACTGCCCCAAAACACTAAACCCTAAACCCCAAAACCTCGAGGCTTGATAAAGCCCAACCGTTTTGTGCGTATAGGTCCCAAAACTTCAGAAAGAGCTTGAGGGTGACGCAGGGGCCTGAATGATTAGTATTGTACTAGTCTTCCTTCGTGTTATGAGTCGGTATAGCAAGGTATAGCCCCAAACCCGAGTCCAATTCTTAGGGCCCCCAGTCTAAGCCCTTATAGAATCCTTGAATGGTTCCAAGTCTCTGGAAGTCTTCATGACCTGGATTTGGGGTTCGGGCGTTGAGGGTTTAGGGCCAAGGGCGAAGCTTCAGGATTGAGACAGCCTCTAGGCATCTGAACCCTAAACCCTAAAGGCCACTGACTATGGATCCAGGTTAAGCTTTTAGGGTTCAAGGGAGCTCTTTAGAAGGGGCGATTTGGGATTGTGGGTTGTGGCCCTCCTTGCACTAAACTATGCGCCATGACTGCCCTTCTGAAGAGGTGTTCACTAGTGTGGCCGCGTCGGCCGTCGCCAGAGCGGAGTCAAAGATTCGTGGCGTGGCAGACGACCGATGTGTGCACTATGTGCACTGTCTTGTGGGTTTTCCATGTCGTTGCCAGTCTAGCGAAAACATCCCCAAGTCGTTTCAGTGACCGTATTCGGTACCGTTCATATGGCACTGGACATTACCTCTACGACTGCCAGTAGTCGTCGTTCTAGATTACTACTCCTCCCCCCTACAGTGTTACTACTGCAACAACATTGACGACAGCGACTCCACCGCCGCCACCACCACCGCAGCCACAACTACTACTGCTCCTCGTGCTCATCCTCCTACTGCTTACAAGTACTACGGGTTTAGGGTTTAGGGGTTTACGGCTTAGGGTTTAGGGCGACCACCACTACCAGGACTGGAGCCGTTTTCCATTCTAAGACTATGGTCATTATTGCCGCTTCATCTATCAACTTGACCTCTACCCGCACGATGATGTCGGATTTAGGGGTATGCTGTCACCGGCTTGACTCAATGAGCAGCACGTCCTCGCATGCTGGAATGTCTTGGAGCATCTAGCAAGGAATGATTAGGTAAGGCAGTTCGGCGCAGTTTTTCGCACGCGCACAAAAGTGGAGCTTAAGCTGGCTCAGGCATGTCGAGGAGTACACGAAAAGTTTCATCAGCAGGTTCATGTTGACCGGCAACGACCTCTGACAGACATGGTGCACCGCTTTGTACAGATGTATTGGCTCTTCGTGCTGATGGTGATTGAAGTCCAATACTCGGACAGGCAGAATGTTCTGCAAATGGGTGTACACATCCACCGCCGGGACTGGGCCATGTCACTGCTACTGCACCAAGAAAGTTCCGAGTCCTACGTTTCGGAACAGGCTTTAATTACTGCGACAGCTCTCCTTTGATTCGGAGCCCAGGACCCTGTGCTCCTAAAAGCGCCAGACGGCAGGGACCGCTCCTGCACGTTTGGAGCTGCTGGAGCCTGGGCCCTTCCCGTGCGTAACTTCTCTGAAAGCTGGCATAGACGAGCCAATGAAAGATACTCTGCAGAGGAAGATGGAAAACACTGGCATGAAGTAGGGTGTATACGGCGCATACCTCCATGTCCATGGAGACCTCTGTATGGGTGAAGTTAACCCAGAAGCTTCAACCCCAAGTTTCTACCCGAAACACTAAGCTCCCTTAAACTGAAAACCTAAAAGCCCCAAACCCCAACTTTGTACAAGCCCTGTCTCAAAAGGTCCAGGAAAAGAAAGCCTCAACACTGCACTGTCTTAGGACCCGGAGTCTAGAAGCCGTGAGGTTCATAGGGTTTAGGGTTTAGGGGGTCACAGGTCAGGGTTTAGGGGTTTAGGGTCTGAGTGATTTCGGATTTCGGGCAGAGATGCGGCTGATTTTTGAGTTTCGGGGATATAGGTTTTGGCAGGTCTCGGATGTAGCCTTCGGCCTCTTTCTTGCCCTTGCTGTCCTGCGGACTTACACGGTGGGCTCAGGGTGTTGGGTTTTGGGTTAGGGTTTAGTGTTTAAGGTTCTAGAGTTCTAGATGTTCTACCAGAACAGCTGATGTTGGCACAGGGCCGCGGCAGCATTATGTACCTCTACAGCCGCGCCGAGACTTCAGCCTAAGATCCAAAGCACTAAAACCAAGCAACAAAGTCCTACAGTCGGGGGCCAGTTTCACCAGGAGGTGGCGCGGGGTCTAATTGGGGTTAATTAGACTTTTCTGGGTTTGGGATTGAATTAAGAAGCTGCCAAACACCAATAATTTTCCACGATACCTTCAACCAAGGCAAACTGCGTCTGTGGTATTGCGTCCTATCGCAGTCAACAAGGGTACTGCTTAATTAAAGTATATTCCAAGATGCATCCTAAAGCACGCACCCTGAACACGGTTCAGGAACGCCCTAAAACACTAAGCCCTAAATGAATCATCACGCTCGGCCTGCTACACAGAAAAGCCAATCCCAAGACTCTACCTTAGACTACCATAACCTATTGTTTTGTAGGTTCCTATTATAAGACATTCATAAATCATAAGCCCCTAAGACGGGATTTACAGGAAGCCTACAAAAGCATGGTTTTGGTAGGTTAAGGTATCCCTTGCTGCAAGATCTGAGCGAAACACCTCCGAGCAGAAAACCAGAGAACAGCCCAAAGCCTAAGCCCATGATCTAAGCCAAAGGTCCTAGAATAGACGAACCATAGAAATCCACCATTCTGTCTAAGAGCCCCTTATAGAACAGAGCCCTAAACCCTGAACTTAAACCCGTAGCGATCCTCCCTGAAGTGTTCTATCGTAGGCTTCCAAAATTGGACTAGGGTTTCTTTAATCCGGGAGCGGAGGATGCATGGGACATCTTCGATCCAAGTGGCAAAGGGTCGATCTCGCCAGCTGCTCAGCAAAGGCTGTCTTTGGGCGTTTTAGGTTTAGGATCTGGTTTCAGTCAGGTTCCAGAGACCGTCTCTCTCTCTCTCTCTCTCTCTATCTCTCATACATGCATTATGGTTATATAGTTATTATATATATATATGTGCAAAAAGGGGTGCATACGAACATCTTCAAAGCTTCCAGGTATCCCAATCCCAGGCCCGAAGCTCCGAAACCCTAAGCACCGGAGCTGGTATGCTCTGACCAGCTTGCGTGGAGTTTTAGGGTTTTGGGGTTGATTTTGGTGTTTTTTAGGCGTAGCTGTTAGGGTTTTGGGTTTGGGGTTTAGGGTTTTAGGATTTTGGGCTTTGGGTTTAGGGTTTTGAGGTTTTGGGTTTTGGGTGTGGGGTACTGACAATCCGTGCAAGGTTACTAACGGAGTCTTCTGGGTAATAGAATGTCCTTGTGCTCTAGAAAGAACTTATGTTTTCTCGCAGGTGCTGTCCAAAGGAACTTCCCTCTTAAGGACTCGGCTCTGAAAGACAAGAAGCAAATCGCAACACCCCAGCCCGCCAATACTTGCATAGTACATCGATGCCCACACCCGAAGCCAAACCCTAAACCCTCAATCCTAACCGAGATCTCCAAGGTATGCCGACTTTTGCAGAGTCATGTCTCAGAAGGTCCAATTTGGGCGGCATCTCAACCGGCAAATGTACAAGTAGCCAGCAGTTTCAGGTTAAAGCGGCTTAGGGCTTGAGATATTGTAGGGCTTGAGGGATTTACGGTCTTTGTGTTTAGGTGTTTGTCGTTTAGAGGCTTTGGGATTAGGTTGCAGAGTCTTTAGGAGTTGAAAAATTGGGTTTGGGTTGAGCATTGGGACGGTTTAGGGTTTAGGGTTTAGTTTTCGCAAGCTCTATCAGGGGGTAGGCTCTGTTTTTTCCTTGGTGTCTGATTGGTGTCTGGGGAAACCCTAAACCCTAAACCCCTAAACCCCAAAAAAAACCTAAACCGCGGAGTTGAGCGTACAACTCCAAATGATGGTGGAATCCTGTCGTTTAGATGGTTTCGCGGTGCCCGACGCTGTTCAGGGCCTCTGTGAACCTCTACAATTCCGATAGGGCTTTGGGGAAGGGGGCACGTATACAATTGCTGCAGTTAGTTGATGTGGAAGCACAGGTTCCCCCGAATCCCGAAGCTTGCGGTTACAAGGTTGGGATGCAGAGCCACGGTTTAGGGTTTAGGGGTTTAGGGGTTTAGGGTTTAGGGGGACTGTGATTCTGAAGGCTTTACTGGCTGAAGGGTTCTCTAAACCCTCAACCCTGGGGCCTAGAATGGCCTTCTATGCCGTGTAGGGACCAGCTCGGGGCTAGGAGTCAGGCGTTCCGTAAATTCAACATAAGAGCCACAACATGTGGTAGCTCTCTTCGCTGTAAGACCTATCAAGATTCTGGAGAGTACCAAATGGATCGTACCCTTTTTTGTTTGAGGCTTGTTGGAGTAAGGTTCTGGGTTGAGGTTTTACGGTTTGGGGAGCATTTATTTGTGCTTACTGGCTTCGGGGGGGAGTCGGAGTTTCCTACTCCTTGAGCTGGTTTTGAGGGTTTAACAGCTTAGCATGTGAGCGGTTTCGGGATTTGGCTCATCCGGTTTAAGGGATTTGGTTTCATCACTTCACACCTGTTCCATACACATGCGTGAAGCCCCTTTGGCATCTGCACGGTTGGGAGTGCAACTTGAGTCTGTCAGAACATGTTGGCAGCTTGCAGACAAGCTGACAGCGAGCTTTTGATGGAAGCCGTCACGGAAGACTGCGTCGGCGCAGATGCATCTACCAAAGAAACACCTTGAGGACCTCAAGAATCATGGCGATCATTTCATCACTCCCTTCATATCCTATGAACGAAGACATAAATTAGCTCATGTTTGACAGAACACCCACCAAAGCGCGACATTGGAAGCCAAGAGCAACAGGGAACTGGAGCAGGTAGGGTCCACCTGAACCGGTGACCCGTTTACACCTTCCTAGACCCTTGGACGTAAACCCGTTTAAAGCTTCACTTCAATTAAACTCTTTGTATAAAAAATTCGGTGCACTCTCTGTGAGCCCACGCGGCTGGAGGCTCATCACAATGCCTGCGATCTATGGTTTCGGGTTTAGTCTTGATCTGTTGAACCTGAGTGAGACACCTGGCCTAGAGACGCAGTGCAATTCGTAGTGCAGGCTGAAACGGTATCCTTTCTTCGATGGGCCGAATCTGCTCAGCCACAAGACTATCCACCACATGATTCGCCAGTCCGGGAACCATCTATCTGCTTTACTTCTTTAACTATTGAAGTCTGTCTATTCCAAGGCCTTCATTTCAAGGGTTTTCTTATCGGTCTTGGGTCCGAACTGCTCACCAGCCGCTTGGACATCACTGCTATATTTGGGACTTGCCAAGTTGCGAACACGGTGCCCGTGAAAAGAGAAGGTACAGCTCACAAGATGTGCATGAAATTTTCTCGTTTGATTTCTCCCGCCACCGGGTGCAACGAACATGCAGACGAGCTGAAGATTAGGCAGTCCACATCGATGCCTCCAAGCAGCAGGCATCTTTGGATAGAAGCAAAGGACATTTTGCGGCACTTCCCTCCGCAAAGCAAAATGCAAACAAGCAAACAACAGCTAGATCTCGGACCTGAGTATCAGGAGCACAGGCTGGGCAGCAGACAGGTGCACGATCCGGTTATAAGATTCCACATCTTATTAATATTATTTCGTGGTGGATTTCAATGGATTTCTGAATATTCGATTTTGTAATCGTCGTTTTGGCGACCCGATCTCCGCCCCGTCCGATACCGGGATTTCATCTATATATTCAACTAATTGAAGATACTAGATTGGTATTTATACAATTTCGATTCAAGAATCCCAACAAGATTCAATTCAAATTATCATATTATGAAATATCTTATATAATCATTATATTTGATTGAAAAATATTTTAATTCGGAGATTTATATTCTAAAATAATTGAGAATCTCTTGATTAAAAAATATAATTATCTTTCATGAATAATAATGATATTGAATAAGTACAAACTAAATCATAATTATATATATATATAAATTCATATAATTGGTGAAAAAAATAAATTCATTAGACATTTTGTTGAGAAATATTCTGAGAAAATATTGTTTGATGAATTGGAATATTGAATATCGATAATGGATAGAAAATAATAGTATTCTATTCTTAATTTGAGGAATAGTTAGAATATCTATAATTTCATTTATTTATATTTTATTTATTTTATAATAAATATAAATAAATATTTTCTATTCTTAATCTGAATAGGAATAAATCAAAAATAATATTTCATTTTCTCATATTTTTCTAAAAAATAGAAATAATAAGAAATTCGAAATATAAATGAAAGATATATATTCTTCGATTTGATATTTATATTTAAATTATTCTTTATTTAAT
>CAJNJA010012260.1:0-13221 GCA_905231915.1 Symbiodinium necroappetens | reverse complement strand
TACTACTACCACTACTACTACTACTACTACTACTACTATTACTTTACTACTACTATTCTTACCACTAAAACTACCCTAAACCCTAAACCCTAAGCACTAAACCCTAAACCCCAAGCCCTAAACCCTAAATCCCAGGAGCTGCGAAGAATCGTTGCAGGGCAGCATGCCCAACGCGCTCGGGACGTTGCCAGCCGGATTCCTGGCTAAGGAGGTTTCAGCACTCACACTCGGACTTGCCTAGGCGAGTGTTCTCTGGTCGGATCACGAGCGCATTGACTAAGGCGGTTTAGGGTTTGGGTTTAGGGTTTGGGGTTTACGGTTTCGCAAGGGTCAATAGCGCGGCCTTAATAAGTTCTAAGAGGTTCTGGAGTATATAATGCTGTTAACATGGCGGCCTTGATGAATTCTGATAGGGCTTCGGGCAAAAATATACCACAGCTATACCGGCTGATAAATTCTACTAGGGTCTTGGGTGCATATTAAACCGTAAGTATGTGCAGGAACCCTAGGGAAGGATATAGGTAATTCTTCGGGCTTCACGGCTTAGAGTGTAAAGCTTCAGGATGTGGGGGTGTTTACCTCACGTTGGGCTGGCAGGGCTTAGTATCACAATGGGGTTCAGGGGGCGCGGGTTTAAAGTCCTATAGGTTCTGGGTTCAGGGCGCAAGGCTCAAGTTATGCAGTTCCCTGACCTCAAAGCACGAAACAGAGGACTTGGTGAACCTGATCGAAACCCGAAACCTTAATAGTCTGGTTGGCCCTTTAAAGCCTCTGAAAAGTATTAGTAAATAGGGTCCTCTTAAGCCCAATAAGGGAACATATAAAAATATCCCAAAGGCCTACCTAGTAGTCTGAGCCCGAACCTGGCGAGCTTCTAACAGCGTCAAGCCCGTACCTTGCAATCGCATCTCCTGTTGCTCATTCTCCCGTGGTTGCTGCAGGTAACTCCTAGTCACGGCCTAAAGCCTAAACCCTAAACCCTAGACCCATCGAAGACACAGGCAGGCCTGAAAAGCAGCGATCACGGCTGACACATGGGCATCCACGCTGCCGCTACCTGTTCCTGGAAGCCGCCAAACACTCGACTGGGTTTAGGGTTTAGGGCTTTAGGGCTTTAGGGTTTAGGGTTTAGGGTATTCTGCATCATCACCAGCCCAATTGCCTTGTGTTGGAGAACAAGGTGACGAAGCTAGAACAGTTTGAAGATCATGGTTGTCTTGAGGGAGGGGATTAGGAAGCCAAGCACCTTCTATAGGCTGAAAGGCTTTGGGTAAATGTAGTGAGTTGCTGTCTTTGGGACCTGTATCTAGGCTCATTTTTGACATAATAAACAATTCCAGGAGGCGGTGACTCAGCAAGTGGGAATTGCGGTTCATGTATCTGGACATACCTGTCTTCGAAACCTACGTAGTGCGCAGATGCTTTCAATAATCATCACGGGGCCACCCGAGCTGCAACAGTCCTTGTTTGTTCAGGCTATGTTGGTTTAGGCTAGAGGGGTTGGTTTAACTCGAGTTCAAGCTGCATATCGCAGAAATGCACCAATCTCCAGGCCTATGTTTGTTAGGTCAACACCCGCAGAATCACAACAGTCTCATAAACTGCGTTTACAAAGCTTCAACCAACCCTGCACCAGGCAATCCTACACCCAAGCACCTTTTAAAAGTCCAGATACCAAACACATCGTGAAACCATACTTAAAACATCGACCGGGACCTCCGGAAACACAAAAATCTGAAATTTCAACCCCTAAACCCTGTTCGGCTCAACCTCAGGACCTCAAAACAGTATCCGCCTGCATGCGGTGACCGGAGAATTTGCACCACCACGGTGCTGCCTTGACCGGCAATCCTGGATTTGACGAAACTTCGGATCATGGGAATTGTAACGTAACAAATGTCGTCACGAGTATAACACTGTCAAGCAGCAGCAGCAGCAGCAGCAGCAGCAGCAGGAGTAGTAGTAGTAGTAGTAGTAGTAGGGTAATTAATAATACTGCAATGCTTAGGGCGAAGGCTTCAGGTTTTGTAGCAGGTCCAGAAAAGTTTGATACGGGTTTCAACAGTTTGCCTTTTATCAGCTTGCCTTGATCTTCCCTGACTACAAGACCCTTAATTCAGGGATCTTCCTGGAAAAAACGGCACGCTCATACTCGCTCCTGGCCTTATGCGGTTTACTGTAGGGGTTAGGTGTAGAGTTTCTGCTGCGATCCCTCGAGTCATCGTGTGAGCATTGTTGGAACATTGCAGATGCTTCGATCATCCGCATCACCGCCATCAGAAAAAGGATCACCAACATCATCGGCAGCCTCATATTAACTTTCATACTCCTGGAGCGGTTGCAGCTCACATGTTTCGACACTGACTGGCACACTGCGCTGTTGTGGCGCTTAGCTTGAACCTTTCGGGGGCATTTTAGTCTACGCCAGCAAATTTCATCTGCATGAAGCCCTGAACAAAGAGTTAAGTCCATCGTCCGTGGGGTTTGGTTTAGGGCTCCATAAAGCGACAGAGATCACACTAGGCTTATGCGGGTAAATGGTGTTTTCGACGTATGCAAAGATTCTGGAGCTCTAGCGGAGCTATAAGGCATATAAGCCCCCTTCCTTAACTCCCAAATCCTAAACTAGCCCCGAAACCTGAACCCTTCACGTTAATCAGACCAGATCGTGATTTCTGCCTGTTGCTGTAGCCGTGTGTCTCCGCAAGAAGAGGGATGGCCGTGATCGCCTCCGCCGGCGGGATGAGGATGATGAAGAAGCACGGCTTCGTGGGGTCCTCATGGGGTTGTTCCCTTATGGGGCTTAGGGCTTGGGCTTTAGATTCGGGGGGGTTCACCCTATCTTCAGATCATATGGCTCAAGATCAGACACTGGGTCCTGCATTTGGAGTCCCCGTGTAGTAGGGTATTCCAGAGTTTTGGCTTGGGTTTAAGGTTTAGGGTATAGGGTTTAGGGTTTGTAGGGTTTATAGGGTTCAGGGTTTAGGGGGGTGGAGGAGGTCAAGGTACCTGTCGCCCTACTTCTAGGAGCCTTCGAGAAACCATGAACTCCACACTAGCCTCCTATGGTAGTAGTACCTAAGCAGAGTCAGCAACAAGAACAACCAAATTCCACAAATACAAATACTGCTACTCAATTTTGACGTGGAGATTTTTGGACAGGGCTCTAGGAAGGAATCACGGGCCCCTGTGTTCGGGTCCAAAAGCTGATAAAGCTTTATGAAGGGTTTCGACCTCAATTGTATAACCCTCAAACAGCCTACCCCAACGACCCTATTGCAATTTTCCAGGCCCTAATCCACCAAACCCTAAACACTAAACCCCAAACCCTAAACCCCAAACCCTAATCAGGCCCTAATCCACTAAACCCTCATTGAAAAACCCTTTTTTTTTTCGCTGCTGCCCGGCTGCAGCATCCGCCGAGGCCAGGCGCCGAAGGGCGGCCCGGGGGCGCGCACCCAGGCTTTCAAGCACCAAGCTCTTTGCCTTAGGGCTTAGAGAAAGAGAGAGAGAGAGAGAGAGAGAGAGTGAGTGAGAGAGAGAGAGAGTGAGAGAGAGTTTAGGGTTGAGAGGAGGTTAGGGTTTTTTTTTGGTTTGCGGCTGGGGGCTTCAAGGCTGTTGAACGGCTGTTATCTGAATAGTTGGGGTTTTCGAAAAACACCTACGGGTTTTGAAAAGCTTTCAAAGGATGATAAGGATCGTGTGCGACAACGGCTTCAGATGGATACAGCTTGCCCGAGACTCTTATACTTCAAGTTTAGGATTGAAGACATTTGCTGTTGGTCTATAGGTCCCAGAACAGAGAGTCTTGTTTATAAAGGTTAATGGAGGGTTGGGCCTGGCAAGTATTGGAGTCCAACTTGATGGCCTACTAGGATCTCCAATGTTGTCAAGTAGTTTTCCTGCAGCCCTCGGTACCTCTAAAAAGACATACTTTGGCCTTGCACGGGCTCCGATAAAGCTACTTCTGGATATTAAGATCGCTACATCAATTCTTTTTCCTCTCGTAGGCTTGACGATCTTAAGTCCCATGGCACCAAACTGGAAATTTCCGAAGCCCCAGAGCCAACACTCTTCAAACCTCTTACCCTTAACAGCAACCTGTTCAAATGGTGTCTCATGGTGCCGGAATCCGGCCTGGAAAGTGGTGTCGCAGCGAGATTCCCTACATCCTACAGAGGAGACTACGCATGTATCCGGCTTCCAACCACAATCACCACTGCGGCGCCTCGTGGACGTTCGTCTCATCCACCTCGATGACCTTTTGGTCTCTTGGCCCATGGGAAATTAGGGTTTACCCATGGTTTACATTTAGAATCCTATAAGGTAATCCCCCAAAAAGGAATTACTTAGGGGCCTATGGGTATAAGGCTTGTGACTTGTGAGTAAAGTCCTCGTGGAGGCCCTGAGGTTGAAAGTTGGAGTATCAAAAAGGGCTTCGAGGGCAAGACTTCCTAAAGGGTCTAAAGCCAGCTTTTCAGCCGAAGCAAAACCTTGGACTGACAACCAAACTGAGACAGTTAGGTTCTTAGATCATAGTTAGCATTAGCAACCCTATAAACCCTAAACCCTCAATAGTTGGATCCAAAGGCTTGGCTGCATCGCAGTCGACAAGCTTCCTTTGCCCAGCAAGATCACAAGATCGGTGCAGGGAGGGACAAGGCTTGAAACGACTTGGAGATGCTTCACGGTTTGGGGTTTAAGGTTTAGGGGTTTAGGGTTTAGGATTTAGGGTTGCTAAAACCCTTACGATGCATCTTGAAGTATGCCGCAACGGTTTAGGTTATGGCTCAGGCCTAGGGGGAAAACCGGACCCCTGATTCGTACATTGGCTGTTGCGGTTTGGGGCTTATGAAGAGGACGGTTGCTAATCATGCAGACCTCTGTGTTTCAGCGTAGGCAAGCTTGAGGATTCAAGCTGCGTGCCACAAGCTGACGCCAACACCACCAACCTTCAACCCGCCAAGCAATATGCTATAGCTCCATGGGCCCTAAACCCTACATACTGTGAACTGATAGAGCTGAAACTTCCAAACCCACAGACCCATAGTTTCACCGTAAACCTTACAGTTCGTCCCAGTACAGCCTCCGGAAGCCTGCCTCTCAAACCCCTGCAGCCTCGAGCAGCCCCAAATGCCCACAATGCCGGACTTTTGATTAGAGCAATAAGCATGCTTGAATTTAGGGTTTGGAATTTAGGGCTTGGGGCTATAACTTCTACTTGCTGTTTCGAAGTCCGAAAGGAGCAATAACTACGTAAACAGTGCAGGGGTAACAACTGAGAACAGTAGTACCAAAAGCATGGTAGTTAGAATAAGGAAGTTTGGGCAGTGCCAGACAACCCTGAACACGCACATATGCTGCCTTAAGTTGCGGCGGCAGCTGCAGTCGAAAAGCGCGAACATCCTCAGAGCAGTTGGCCGCAAACGTGTGCGGGGCTCTAAGGGGTTCAGGGCTTCGTAGGGGCCGCGAGCATCCCGAGACAAGTTCAGAAGGGGCGGTGGGCCTCAGATGAAGTCTGATTGTCATCATGAGCCTTCCTGAAGGCGGTTGCACTTCGTGCAGCCAGGAACGATGCTAGAGCATGAGAGAAACACTGGGGCCCATGTTATGGATACTTGGCCGCACATCCTATGCACATTACACGTTGAAAACCCCTGAAACCTCAAAGCTTTGCATTCAAATTTTTGTAATCTCTGACCATGTTCAGCTCTTTCCAGATCTTCCTATTCATGACCTTTTCGTATCCATGCAGACAGCCCTACCCACCCCGCGAAACTACACATTCTTCTCCAAGCGCGATGATGCATTCTTCAGATTCCGAAAGAAAAAACCTCCAAACTAAACACGGGAGACACAGCCGCCGGCCGGGCGTCTAAGCCGGAGCCCAGAAGCAACGTCTGACGCACCCTCCTGGCTTGGGAGGAGCATTCCCTAAGGCTCCATGTGCTCATATACTATATACTTAGACCCTAAAGTACCTATATAGGAACCCCTTTAAGGCCTAAGTATATACTATACGGGCACATGGAGCCCTTTGGATTGGCGTGGGAGGGCGAAGTATGGGCCTGGAGCTCTATGGGCTCAAGGTTGCCCCAAACCCTTCAACCTAAAGGCCCTAAACCTTATAATCCCTAAACCCTAAATCCCTAAACCCCTAAACCCCTAAACCCTAAACCCCTAAACCCCTAAACCCCTAAACCCCTAAACTCCTAAACCTCTAAACCCTATAAAACCCTAAACTTCCGACTTTCTGAATTGCTCGACGTCTGCTGGTCGTCTTCCCGGAGGCTCCAGCAGTTCAACCATCTACGCCTTTTCTTGGCGCACGGGTACTGAGAAGCTGGGCCTACAGTCTTGGGTTCTGAATAACCCCAGAGACTCCAAAACCCCTTAATTAAGGACTATATATCCTAAATCTTATTAGGGTTCTTATTATAGTTTAAGGGTATATTCCTTGATTAATTGGTTTTGGAGTCTCTGGGAGCATCAATCTAGTACGGTTTGGTTTGAGGGTGGAGGGCTGATTGAATCAGGACCGCAAAAAGACCCCTTGAATGATCTGAATCAAGGTAGCATAAAGGCTGAAGTGGGGATCCCTTCCTGGTGGGTCCTGATAATCAGGATGCTTTCATCTGATGGTTGTTTGTTCAGAGTTCGGTATTCTCTGTAAAGCTCAGGTAAGTTTCTTTTGCCGCGGTACGCGAGATGGTTGTGGTGTTGCAAAGGCACATAATGAAAGCCCTGAGAAGACTGGAGCACTGAAACCCAAGCCCTTTTTTTGAACCCAGGCCAGACTCTGCCAATCAGCCAGCTGGGAAACCCAAGCCCTAAACCGTAAACTCTCAGCCCTGAAACGCCTGGAGCACTAAACATGAAGGCCTTGACACTGCATCCAAGAGCAGTCTGTCGAGGAAGGCATCATGAACCACGCGGGCACGCTGAATTTCCTGGCTTGGCACATCTAGATTTTTTCCGCTCCTACTTAGCAATCCAGGAGTTCAGGGTTTAGGGGGGCTTCTGAACCCCAAAAAAGATCAATTATCAAATTCAAAAAAGAAGGGGCGTAATAACACACTATCCGACTGCGGACCCTTGCTTTAACTTGTGCTAAAAACCCTTAAACCCTATTGAAACAGGATGCTGTGGCCCCGGATCCTTATATAGGGCTTGAGATGCAGCTCTTGGGATTGGGAGCCTGTGATCAAAGTCCTCCAGGTGGTTTGTTGGATCTTGGACGCTTTTCGGTGCTTGGGGCTATTGTGCAGAAGCGTCGGGCATGATTTCCGGGGTGTGGGATAGGGGCCTTCACAATTATAACAGGGTTTGGGTATATGATGTATTTTGCTTCACTAGAATTTGAAAGGATGCCTAAGGAGTAGTGTTGGCATTGTTCACGTCAGACTCCTTTTCTGTTGAATTAAAGCCTACTTTTTTGCCAGATGTGCAGAATTCGCATTTTTTAACTGAGGACTTACCGGATGTCGGTCTGCTGGCACGGCTTTAGGATCCAAGCTGCACGTCGGGTTTCTCGATTCTCATACTGCTTTCGGGTCTCACTCAAAGCCACTCATACTAAGATTCGCTGACCCTAAACCCTAAACCCCTGAACCCTAAACCCTGGTCTCCAGGGTTTAAGAGAGCCTCAAAAGAGCTGAACCGATGCCGAATCTCGGCAGTCCGGAAATCCTGATTGCAACACCAGTTCCGAGACCTGATTTTGGGTACTGCCCCGCATGCAGTAGCAGTCTAGAACAAGGCTACCTATTCAAGGCCGTATATACCGTATATACCATTATATGTGTATATGTATATATATATATTATTCTTTAATCTTCTTCTAACTGTTACTGAGTGGAGACAGCATCCAAAGCCCAACTAACCCCCTTTAAGTCATCGAGACACCCTACACCGCTTTAACAAACTTAGACCTAATGCACCACTGCAGTCGGGGCCTTAATCGTTTGAATGGGCTTTTCGAAGCTTTACTGCAATACTTATCATAGGAAACCATAAAAGGAGCGGTATTCGTAACTGATCAAGTAGTAAACCCTAAACCCAAAAAACCCTAATACGCCGCACGCCTCAGGCTCCTCCGGAGCAGGCCCGAAGGCTTCGAGAAAGGGGCAAGCCAGGGGATCCGAAATCAACCTCTGGCGGATTCGGTCTTACCTGGGGTTTCGGCACTCACAACTTCCTGGGGTTTCGGGTTTAGGGATCCAAAGACCCTACCTTTTGAAGGGTTCTACCGCTTCGTTCAGGGGTCATAACCTGGCATTTTGAAAAGTTTGGGGGTCAGAGCTAGGATTTAGGATTTTTGTTGGGTATTTTGGGGTTTAGAGGGTTTAGTTTTCAGGTGTGCTGCTCCCTTTCGTCCTCTACGTTTTGTGGAGCCGATGGAAGGGGCTCATGAAAGGCCTGGACACCTCTGAAAGTCCCGGCAACCAGGTCAACAGCCTTGAATCAGTTACACAAAGCTTGTTCCACCCGAGGCACACTGTGCGACTGGTCGTGGCCGGAACAGAATTCAAGTCGACAGGGTCATGTGGGATGCGTGCTCCGGTCAACGCGATCCAAACCGACTTGACGCCTATAGACGTATATACTAGAAAGCTGCCGTGGCAACTAGAAGAACGGCACCGAAACGACCTGTGCTTTAGCGCCAGGGCCCTCAGTTATAACCGTGGCTGAACCTGTGGAAGAAGCAACAAGCCGGGCCCTTCGAAAACAGTATGCTCGTCTTAGTCTGACGACTATTAGCGCAACCATCATATGAAGGGCTACAGTACCCATGTGCAGGATAAGTGTCGGGGAACGCTCCTCTTGCTGAGCCTGCAAAGGCAAGCCGCGTTTCCATACAGAAATTCGGGGTTCAGGCTTTCGGGCTTCAGTTTGAATCGTTTTATTCAGGACACGGCCCCAAACCCTCAGCCCTAAACCCTGAAACCCTAAAACCCTAAACCCCTAAAGAACTTCTGGCTCGGAGTTTACCGTTGAGGCCTTTGTGGTCAAGGCAGGGCTCGCCGAAGGGCACAAAAAGCCGAGGCTCTGCAGGAGTCCCCTCGGCTTAGGGCTTTAGGGTTTTAGGGCTTTAGGGTTTAGGGTTTAGGGTTTTAGGGTTTAGGGTTTAGGGTTTTAGGGTTTTAGGGTTTTGTTTCCCTCTCGCATGGCTAAGGATCTATGCCCGCAAGCGAGGAAGCTTTGAGCATTCGAATGACTGGTTTAGGGTTTTAGGGGGTTTAGGGTTTAGCGTTACAGTTTCGGCACAAAAAAATCCCCACAGCCCTAAACCCTTAACCCCTAAACCTTAACCTCCATCCGAATGCTTAGGCGAAAGCCCTTTCTACCCTACCCCCAGGGCCCCAGGCCCCCCGCTTCTGCTCGAAATCCCTTCCTTTGCGGAGGGCCTTGCTGCGGTCCAGGTTTAGGGGTTTAGGGTCTAGGGTTTAGGGTTTTTGGGGTTTAGCTCTGGCAATGTTTACCCTAACCTCCCAGGTACCTACTATATAGGGCCGTGGGGGCCCTAGTACTCTATATAGTAGGTACCTGGGGAGTTAGGGTTAACTTGACATAGCAACCGTGTCGCACGAGAGCATTGGACCCGAAAGCACCTGGACTGTTGCGCGAAATGCCCAAGAGCATTCTGGGAACGATAACCCAGAAGGGTCCATATACACTGCCATTGTGGAATTGGGCCCCAAAAGACCATCCTTATAATGGTTTTGGGGACCTAGTTCCATAATGGTCGTATATATGGACCCTCTAGGTAAGGCACCTAGACAGGGCTGTAAGACAAAAAGGTCTCAAAACCAAGAACACAAGCGAACATAAGTTCGCCTCTTTGCATCTTGCCGCGACAGGGGGCAGGATGCGCGCCAGGTGCCTAGGTGCATTTGAGTCTTGCAGGGCTAAGAGTCCCCCCACGCCGAAAGCGAAACGGTCCGGGAGCCCTTTCCCAGTCCATGATTCTAAATCCAGAGGGTTTAGGGTTGAAAGGTTGAGGGCTTGGGGCTTAAGCAGAATCGACAAAGCCTCAGAAACAATCTGCAGAGCCTAAACGCCGAAACCCTAAACCCCAACCCCTAAACTAGATCCCGATATCCTTATAAGTTGCCCTAAATCCCTAAACCCAGTAAACCCGAAAGCCTAAGCCTTAACCCTCATCCCTAAGTCCCGAACCCATTAACAACTTGAAACCCTAAACCCCCTAAGCCCCAGTATGCGCGGAGGCTTAGGCCCGGGCTCCGCCACCATGGAGGCTTTGGCACGGCGGCAGGGAGGGCACCACGCGACCCTGCAGGGCTTGAAGGGCGCTCTTAGCGCTCGGGGGTTTTTGACATGGGGTTTCAGGGTGGCATCGAAGTCAGTTCGGTTTTTTGATAATTACTTTGAAATTTGATAGAGTTTAACTGGGTTTTGAAGGTCTTTTTTTCGGGTTGAGGTCTAGGGTGGGTGATGTGTGTTTCAACTGTGGCCTTCTGAGAGGTGAGTATACTGGCCACCATCAAGATGGCACCTGCGCAGAATTTGGTGCACAGCTCGGGTCACCGGAGCTCTGCCGCTTCTCACGCCGGACTCAAACTTCCTGAGAGTCGTTCTTTTCTGCCGGGGCCCCTCCAGAGTGCAAGTGGCGGTGCTGCAGATGGAGACTGTCTAAGGGTGGCGCGCAAAACAGGACAGTGCGTGGATTCTCACCCCCCCCCATCTATACGGTTGGGTCCCAGTTTCCTTGTGACCTATGATATGATGATGAGGGTTCACAACGTTGGCGGGCCGGGCACCGTTGCTACTACGTCAGGGTGCCACAAGTTGCGACAAGGATGCCATTGGAGAGCAAGATAGAGCAAGATGATCGGATCCCACATGTTCCCCCCCAAAGGCTCTGAGATAGGCACTTGATTCAACCGCTCTCACAAGAGATCGAGCACCAACAGGTCCTCCACCAAAGCGCAGTCGATCCGTGGGATTTGTAGTAACTGCATACCATGTACACGCCTCATTGAGACATCGGACGAGGGCACATCCACGCTGAACATGCTGTAGATATTCCAGTTTCTGTGAGAGGGGCAAACTGCCATCAGACTTCTCGCTCGCTGGCTCCGGTGTTTAGCCTGTATAAGAGTCAAAAATCCACAACTTAGGTTCAAGGTCGCTTTCAGGCTCGGGGGGCTGGGAGGCTCAATAAACCTAAATCCCTAAACCCACACATTTAAACCCTAAATCCTCCATCCTCTGCTTCCCCTTGTGATGGCACCCCCGTTTCACATAAGGCCTATAGGGTTTAGATCTAGAGTTTGAAGTTTGAGGTGTGACCTTTCAGGTCCAAACGGACCTGGGAATCTTTAGAAAGTATGATACCAAGGCCCAAAGACCGTCTGGGGGCTCTTAACCCCCTGCTGGTAGCTAGGGTTAGAGGATACCCTAGAAATCAGCGACAATTGGACGAATGTTTTCGGGTTCCGCCTCTGTGCAGCAAGCATGCTCATCCGCCGCATGGCTTCGAACCGACTTGGGAGTTTCAGAGGCGAATGGACACCGACACCTCCCAAGCTAAGACGCGGAAGATCGCGGAGGAGTGAGATCCTCTATCCCAAAGGCTCCATGTGCCCTTATAGTATATACTTAGGCCTTAAAGGGATTCCTATATAGGTACTTTAGGGTCTAAGTGTATACTATATGAGCACATGGAGCCTTAGGGCATGTCTGTCCTACACGCCCACCCCATTGAGGAGCTATAGAACCGTGGGAGGGCCTTCAGCTGGTTTGCTCTGGGACTGCGATTTCCGCCTGCCGACGCTGGGAGTCGTAGCGATACTTGTCTGAGCTGAGCTTTACTTTGTCTAGCATCGGCGAAAGAACTGAAATCAAACCGTGCTCTTTCTTATCATCAATTTTTCTCGAGGATGCTAGAACCTACTGCTGCTCTGGCTGACAGTGATTTTCGGGCATGTCTGAGCAAAAAGGGCCTGAAAGTTGAACCCTGAACCCTCAACCCTAATCCAGCAGACTTTCTCTGACTCGAGGCCTTTTGCGAAAGAACGTGGAGACTCGGCACCGTCCATAATTTCCAGATTTTGGGGGGTTTTCGGCTTAGGGTTTAGGGTTGGGATTGCAACCGCAGGATACAAACCCTACCATATAGTTTGCCACCGCTTTCTCCACCGACGTGCAACATCTTCTGATGCCTTTGGCAAGAAAAGAACCTTCTTGATTCTAGGCACGTCTCAAGACCCAGGCAGTTGCTGGATGCATGAGCCCGGATCTGATGGTAACCCTTCTACTGCATAGAACCGTTATGAAGAACCTGCATCATAAACCTTAGAGAACCCCAATAGTAAGCCTTTCAGAACCCGCATAGCCCCTAAACCCTAAACCCTTATAGTAAGCCTTATAGAACCCTTATAGCAACCTTCACAGACCCAGGAACCCGGCGGCTCAGGGATGCTGAGGCCTCTTTCGCACAGAGCCTCTGCTCACATGGTCACCGTGAGGGCTGCCAGGACCTCAGTGGCCGCTTACGCACCGATCCAGATTGAGTGTTCCCTTATTAATTCTGGGACCCCAACCCCACACCCCAAACTTAACCCGCCTAGTTCCCTGATAGGACTTGCAATGGCTGCATGGATTTGGAAGTGATTTAGGACTGATTCAAGTAAGTGGGGAGCGGCTCGGGCCAACCCCCTCCGTCGGTGAAAGTGATTTCGGAGCGATTTATTCGAATTCCGGATTGATCGTGGAGTGATTGACCGGAGCGATTTAGACAGCTTCCGGCTTTCTATTGAGTTGCGAAACCAGTGACATCGTTCGGCTGTTGGTTATGCTGGATCATGAACCTGCTGCACGGTCAGATCACTAGAAAATCACTCCTACCTTATCCCATGACAATCCTCCGGAATCACTCCCGAGTTTGCGACTCCTGATGCACGGTCGGCCGGAGTTGTGATCACTGCAGAATCACTCTCATCGGAATCACTTCCGAATCACGATTTAAATGCCTGAACACCTTCCCAACGGTTGCCCGAAGTGGTACTCTCAACTCTACCCATAGGCTCCCAAAAACCAACCACAAAAAGGAACTACCAAGGAGCCTAAGGGTAAACCTATCTAGAACCTCAACCTCAAAGGTCAGACCCTGAGCTGCAGAAGTACTTTGGCAATACAGTGACGGTGACTGTCCAAGTCCTTGGGTGGCGAAAAATCTGAGCCCTAGGCTGGCCGATA
>CAJNJA010012259.1:0-13223 GCA_905231915.1 Symbiodinium necroappetens | reverse complement strand
CCCCGAAAACTTGACAAAACCTTTCAGATCCCTCTCTCTCCCCATCCCCCTCTCCCTCTCTCCCTCTCTCCCTCTCTCCCTCTCTCCCTCTCTCCCTCTCTCCCTCTCTCCCTCTCTCTCGCTCTCTCCCTCTCTCCCTCTCTCCCGTCTCTCTGTCTGTCTGTTATAGGTACATAATGTAGGTATATTGTCAAAGTGCTGCGGGCCTTAGTTGATTTCTCTCTCGCTGTCACACTTTCAGCATGCTTCTGGGCGTGTTCGCTGCTTCACCCATGCCTATTCCCACTTCGATGCTTTTCACGCAACTTTGGCAAGCCGCCCTCAGAAGCATGGTCCCAATGAGATTCCAGTGATCGAGACGCCGATTTGGAAGATGATCCTGTCTCAGTTCGTCGGCCTTCTGGACGCATCTGATGGAGAAAGCTTCCCTGTAATCTTGTGCTCACACAAGGCCGATCACAGAAGGCCATTACTAGCAGCAAAAGCCTCCAAGCACTGGGACTGGAATAGAAACAGTCGTGACTGCGATGGCCCCATCATTGGAATCATAGGAAGAAGTGGCGGTGGTGGTGGTGGTGGTGGTGGTGGTAGTAGTAGTGGCAGCAGCAGCAGCAGTAGCTCGTACAGTCACATTCGTTGACATGTCTTTCGTCGTCGCGGTGTCGGCTGTGGATGCAGTCGTAGGTACAATGTAACAGGAGTGCTGGCTGTAGGTCGGAGGTCGTAATTTTGCCGTTGGCCCATTAGCGGGCAGAAGGTTGCGAATTAGTTTGCAGCAGTGGCCAGTACGTGACTTCGCGTCGTCCACATTCTGTAGCAGTTGTCGTCGTCCTCATCGTCGACTTCACCGTCACTGCCGTCGTCATCGTCGTCGTCGTTGAGATCGAGATCGAGGACCATGGTGATAGCAAGTAGCAATAGTAGCACCTGGTCATGCCATATTCTACCAAGGCACAATGCCAGTTATGCTCGAAGTGAGTTGCATCATCTCCGCAGCAGCTGGCGATTGGCCAGACTTCTTTGTGATCTTGGCCATGGTTCTTGCCGCTCGGCTCACGGCTCTTTCATGCTTCCTTGCGAGCATTGGGTTAAGGGTTTAGGGTTTAGGGATGCTGTGATGAATTAGGAGGGACGTCTGCAGTTGTGTCTCACCGACTCGAACTTGACGTTGTTGGCCGGTATGACCACAGAGCAGTGCCTCTGGCTTGCGAGCATCTTGCTGTCGCTGGGAGGTCAATGCTGCCCTTGGCTTCCGGGAAGAAATGAAAGCCAAGAATGCCTTGGAAGAGCTGACCAACCAGATGGAGTCCAGCATTCCATGCTTGCGCGACGGCAAGACTGAATCCCTACCAGTGTCGAAACTTGTCCCCGGTGCCTTGGTGCATTGACCACATCGTCCGTTCGATATGACCCTGCTGCAGTCCGTGCTTTGGGTTTATTAACTGCTTAGGTGTGCTATCAGGATCTCAGAAGCGTTTGGCTGTTGCTGGTCTGCAGGTGATGTGATCCACTTGCGCGGCGGTGCGCTGACGCCCGCTGATGTGGAGTGGCTGGAGGCCCAAACCTTGAATCAAGAATCCCAAGCCCTAAACTAGAACCCTGAACCCTGAACCAGCCTAAACCCTACCCCCCCTACATTAGGTGTTCCGGACCGGCTACCTCCGGGGGCAGATGGATAAATGAAAAGGCGTCAAAAAACCTCTATGCCCCAACCCTCCACCATAACCCTGACCCTAAATCCTATAGACCTTACTAGGCCAAAATTTCAATCCCCCTTTACCTTCAAGGGTGACACCTTGTCCATCGACACCGCCGCCTTGACTGGAGAGCCTTTACCCCGCAAATACCCGAGTGAGGAGTACGGCAAGATGATCTTGTCCCTCGATGGGCCTTTGGGGTATTTTATGTTTTCTCTTCTTGGGCTTTGGAGGACCTTATTTAGGCCTTGGGATGATTTGCACGTTCCCGGATTCGGCTTAGGAGCATTTTATTTACCAAGATTTTTGAAAGGCTGCAAAGGACCAACCTAGGTCCGGAACCACCGTCAAATCCGGAGAGGCCTATTGCATCGTGAGACTCACAGGTACCAATACTGAGATCGGGCAGGGACAGGCCGACATCATGGCAGATCGTGCTACTGCAGCTGTCTCCGTCTTCGAGCAGCGTGTCATGGTGGTCGTCAACATCATTATCTCCGTTGCGGTCTTGGATGGCATCATCATTGTCCTGGTGCAGGGCCTGGTCCGCAACGGCTTCGACGTGGAAGCTCGGCTAAGACATTCACGGCACCTAGGCAATCTCGCCCTGCGTTGACGAGACCACACATGAACTCGCTTGGCTCGTGTTCTCAACAGGTGAGTCGGCAGCTGTAGGCCGTAGCGCCAACAATGATGCATGACTATCCACGCAGAGGGCAGGTGCTTGCAGACATGAAGCGGCGCGCCAGTGCAGGAGATTTTCGGAGACCTCACCGCGAGCTGTGCAAAGTGCATTGTAAAGCCTGTAGCAGCTGTAGATAGCTGTAGCAGCTGTAGCGTACTTCCTCTGTATGAGTTGGCGGATGAAGGTAAACCCTAAACCCGAATCCGTACATCCAGTGCTCTCTCAGGACTTCAAAGGCACCTTGCTCACGGCACTCTCGATCCTCATTGCGGCCGTTCCGATCGCCCTGCCCTTGGTCCTCCAGGTCACCATGGCTATCGGAGCCTATCGCATGGCTACCGAGACTTGGCTTTGTTTCAGAACTTGGGGGACCCCAATCCTAATCTCCCTGAGCTAGAAACCCACACTGGGCCCTGTCTGACTAACACCAATGCAGAATGCTCACGGGCTTCGATGCCGCGGCAAACCGAGGATCATCATGCCATCGTGACGCGGATGTCCGCTTTGCAGGACATTGCCTCCATGGATGTGCTCTGCTCTGACAAGACCGGCACCCTGACAACGGCGAAGATGAGCATCAACTTGCAGAAGATTTGGACAGCCAAGAAGGATGGATTCGGAGCCTTGGACAACAGCTTGTACAGTGCCCCCAACCAAGAGTTGGCTTTGCAGCAGATGCTCATGGTGATGGGCATCTTGGCTTCCAACGCCGACAAAAAGGATGATGCCATTGACGGCTCTCTGCTTAGGGCATGGGAGAAGATGACGAAGGAGCAGGGCGAGGCTCCTGCGAAGATGAAGGCCGCCTTTCAGCAGCTGGACTTGACCGGCTTCAACCCCGAGGTGAAGAGGACGGGACCTATGTTAAGATAAAATCAAGCAAATTCTAGTAGAGTGCAGTATAGTATAATGTAGGTTAACATAAAAAAATACTAGGACCGTCGCCACCGTGAAGCGTTTGGCCGACGGCAAGAAGCTGATCGTGGCCAAGGGCCTAGCATCGAAGATCCTAGACACCTCCTCCGGTGGTGCGGACTCCGGGAAGCTCCAGTGGAAATGCGAGGCATGGTCCTGAAACCCTGCGCCCTAAGTTAGATTTCGCAACCCATTCCCAGTTGAATATCGTGTGCCCGAAAGACACAGGAGTGCAAAGAGGAAGGCTTCCTGGAAATGGTGCAGAAGACCGACCTGGACCGAATTGATCGTGCTTGTGAGGTCTTAACCTGTGGACGCCAAACCTACCTTTTCAGGACAATTATGTAAAGTTGTAAAGAAGCCATGTCCAGGAACCCTACAAGGGTAGGTTTATTCCGCTGCAATTCCTGATCATTGAGGGATCGTAAGAATGGTGGTTTAGGGTATCCTCTGCACCTTGACCTTGGCCAAAGGACTTCTTTGTGCCTTCTTTGTTTCGATGCTTTTCTGGGATCTCCCTTGCATTTGCAGTTCCCATCGGTTTATGATCGTTGGACTAGCACGGCTTGCTGCTACTATTGGTTTAGCTTCTCACCATTGTAGTTATTGTAGTTGCTACTCATCCTTCTTTTCTTATTCCAGTGACCCTCGTCATTGCCACTCGCACTGAGATTTCTTGTTGCAGGGGTCGCGAGTTTTGAGCCACTGGCCCACGAACAGGCCGATTACGCGCTTGCTGCAACACGAATATAAGCGGCTCTCCCACCAAGCTACTTGAAATCCTGTTTCTGTCCGCGCCCTTGAGCTGCCCTTATTTGCAGGAGCTGTCTGCGGCCGGCTACAAGACCATCGCTGTGGCAGCAGGTATCGAAGGAGAAGGGATGCACTTCTTGGGCTTGCTGCCGATGCTTGTCCGCACGATGAGCTTTGCCGGCTAGGATCGTTGTGGAGTGTTTCCCAACTGTTCATTGTCGATGGCAGCTGATGTCGGCTTGTACCGGTAGCTGATGTATGCTTGCATGCCTTGACACGCTTGAAGCACCAGGATGATCGACCCCCCTCGATTCGACACAGCGGTGACCATCCAACGCTTGCAGAACGCCGGCGTTGAAGTGAAGATGATTACTGGGGACCACCTGAATATCGCCATCGAAACGGCGCGAATGGTCGCTTGCCGGAATGAGTTCTGTAGAAGAGAAGTTGTAGGGACTTCACCTGGCACTCGCAATATGACTTCACATCAGACCCAACTCCCAGCCCGGATGTATGGGAACCACTGTGAGAGGGGCAAGTAAGAAGAGCAAGCCATTGAGAGGACATGCAATGCGGTCGAACTTGCAGGCCTGAATATAGGACTCCGAACTAAGAATCTAATAACAAAGACATCTCTCGTCCCTGCAACGATTGCGGTATACTGGAACCCAGAATTCTGCTGTACTTATTAAGGCCTCCATGTTATGTAGGCTTGGCTGTGCAGTGGTGCTTTTGCCTCCAAAACAAGGTTGGCATGGCGACCAACATTTTGCCAGGACAGGGTCCACGCTTGATGCCTTGTCATTGTCTCTGTGTCCGGAAGTCTACAGATTTCATGGTTATTTCTTACGGTTCCTCATTAGACTTATACTACAAAAGAGCCCAAACCCTGTTCTAATCATTAAGGCCCTACATTTACAGGATACCGACTGCGGACATTTTACCCTATGACGTTTGCTCGGAGGAGAAGCTACGCGTGAGGGTGGCCACACTGGTGACGAGACCATCAGGGAAGCGGGTGGCTTCGCCCAGGTGGGTTGACTTCGAAATGGAGGGGTGGGGTGGCGGGGTGGGGATGAGGGGCTTGGTGGGCGGGATATATATGTATATATATATATATCTATCTATCTATCTGGGGTGGCCGTGTGTGTGTGTGTATGTATATATATATATATGTACGAATCCATGTGCACACACACACACTAGCTATGTGTATGTCTATGTACATACAGGTACATGTATATGCGCATGTCTGTAACGAGAAAAGTGTATGCATGTATGTATGTATGTATGTATGTATGTATGTATGTATACGTACCTACATACATGCATACATGCAAGCATGCAAGCATGCATGCATGCATGCATGCATGCATGCATGCATGCATGCATGCATCCATCCATACATACATGCATACAGGCAGACATACGTACATACAGGCATACGTGCATACATACATACATACATACATACATACGCACATACATACATACATACATACATACATACGTGCAGACGGACTTACTTACTTTCTTTCTTACTTACATACATACATACATACATACACACATACATATACACAAACCTCAGACATGCAAATGTACATGCATATATACATGCATAAGTATATGGTTATGTACTCCGATATCAATGAGGCCACACAGCCTCATTCCTAACTAGCTATTATCTATTGCAGACCTACATCTACATGCCCGGCTGCACTTCGTGCCACCGGTTGCATTGGCAGCAATATCGGCTGCTCAAAAAAACCGGATGCAGCAGAACCATTTTTTGGAGCCGGCCAAGACCCAACCTTCTCATGTTCTTTGTGATCCTTCATCATCCTCCTTTTTTTTGTTCCTGATCTACGTGCAAGCTTCAGCTTTCTAACCTACCGCATCCTGTGTGACGTTTCTCCGTTCACAGTTAGGCATCCTATGGTGTCACCTTATCAGGTCTTATCATTGACAAATCTGACAAAAGCTTTTCGCTTTCTCTCTCTTGTACCTCCCCATTCAGCCGAAGCCCCAACCCTAATGCCCTCAACCGTAAAGCCTCTCAGTTAAACCACGAAGACACTCTTTTCCCTTTAGGTGCTCCCGCGAGACAAGCGGGAGTGTGTTTTGGCGCTCCAGAGATCGTATGACTTGGTGGTGGGCATGACAGGCGTGGGTGTTTAGGTTGCGGGGGTATTCTGGTTTCGGTTTAGGTTCGGGGCCTAGGCAGCTGTGTCGGGTGCTGTGATGCAGTTCAGGCAGTTCAGCTCAGGGTGTGATGACAAAAAGCGTCAACTATTTTGTAAACTCTTGTTCAGAAGGGCCGTGCTGGGAGCATTTGAGTGCTTTGGTATTACGCCGGCTTCTTCCTGTGTTATTCCAGGTTTGTCCATGCTATCAGGCGATGGTGTGAACGACGCACCTGCACTCTCCGCAGCCCAGTGTGGAATTGCCGTGGAGGATGCGACCGACGCCGCCAAGAATGCCGCCGCAGCTTGCCTGCTTTATCAAGAACCGTTATGCCACAAGTGAAACAAATAATTCGAATCAGAATGTGTTGGCATCATTGTTAGTAGTACTATCATCGATCATAACAGTAGTCATAACAAAAACAATGTCGTTCATAATGAATGGCAATAATACTAATGGTAGTACTAGTATTCCAGCTGGAGCTCAGGCCATGATCCTGACTACCGAAGGCTTGTCAGCAGTCTTCGGGGCAGTGGTGGAGTCCCGGAAGATCTTCGCGCGTCTTTTCTCCTATGTCTCCTACCGCCTGGCTGCCACTATCCAGATTCTCTTGTTCCTGAGCATCCTTGTCTACGTCTTCGATTGCACTCTCGATCCCTTGCACCCCGACTTGCCTTTTGAAAGTGGTTCTCTTCAGAGCTGTCTTGACACGGTGCTTCAGTTCCCGAGCTTCGTCATGCGGTTTGTAAGCTGCAACGCCCGTGCATGATTTAGGTACGTGATCCTGCTCGCCCTCTTCAACGACGTCACTATGATCCCCGTGGCGGAGGACAACCAGTCGGCGGCTGCCGAGCCTCAGCATGCCATGATCGGGCACCTCATCGGCTTTTCCATGACACTCGGCATCTTCCAAAGTGTCTCGGCCTTGTGGTGTCTCACGATCGTCCGCCCTGAGTGTATGAGTCCCCGTGCGCAGTTTCGAGTTTGTAAAACGGGTGTAATTCGATTGCCCTGCCGTCAGTTCTGCTTTTATTTTTCATACATTGCTGGGCTGGAACTTCGCCACCGGATAACCCAACAGATCTTGTGGTAGGCTGACGTCAAGCCTGCGTGAACATCCTGGGTCTTTGTTGAGCTCTGCCTCTGTGTGAGTGTGTGCATGTGTGACTATCTTCAATACAGCATGTTGCTGCAGGTGTGGCCTCCATCATCTTCTATCTTTGCATGGATATGGGCTTGATCAAGGGCATCGAGAGCCACACTGTGACTTAGTAGAGTAAGTAACTTTAAAGCTATCTGGGGGCATTATATAACATCATCCCAATGTGATCCCAAAGGTTGGCTTTAAAACCCTACACCCTAAACCCTGACCCCTAAATCCTAAGACCTGAGCCCTAAATCCCAAACCCTGACCCCTAAATCCAAAGCCCCGTAATCTCTGTAAGGTGACGGGGCACTACCCCACGAGCGTCCATGCTCAAAATGCGATCTGGCTCCAGGTCTCCATCGCTGCAGAGCTCCTGATCTTTTCCATAAGGGAAGCAGGGTTTGGGGTTCAGGGCTTAGGGTGTAAAGCTTGGGGGTTTAGAGGTTTAGGGGTTTGGGGGTTTAGGGTTTAGGGAGAATCCCTACCAGAGTCCCTCGCAAAATCCTTGCCCTCCTCCATTCGCTGCAGCAAGGTTCCTGATCTTCTCCGCCAGATCACCCGGGTTGTTCTTCTTCAGCAGGCTCGATTTCTATTCTATTACTCTGTTACCCATGCAGTGAAGCAGCCAGATTCAGATCTTGCACTGTAGTACTGTTGCTTGTTGCATAATGATTAAGTAATAATGGTATTACCGGATTGTCCACAACAGGCCCTCGAATGAGCTCTTGGCTTCTACCATGCTGGGGAATATCGTGTCCACCCTCTTAGCGGTTTACGCCTTCCCTGAGCCCTTGGATTCAAGCGAGATCATCACCATCTGGGTGCCACCTGGCGAGGTTTTAGAACGGCGCTCCTGTCGTGGCTGATGCAGTATGTTAGTCAGTCATCCTTTGAAGATAACTCCAGCTCTAAACCCGACTAAACCATAAGACCAAGAGTGTACCAAAGCCCTAAACCCTAAACCGTAAACGGACCCCTGCTACAACAGAGCTCTGTTCTGGCATCTGCACGGTGATCATGCGCTTCCCCCGCCTGACAGTATGAGCAGTGACTAGCACGCCGATCCGATTACAGGAAGATGGGGGGTCGAAAGAATGTCTGAGGTGCTGTGCCCGTTCGGTGGGCAACTTTGTATTCTGTAGCTGCTAAGCACACGGCCTGACTGCATTAGGAGATCATTCTAGTGTCCTGTTTGATTTTAACTCCTCACTGCCATGACATGCTCCTTCTGATTTCGATCATTGCGCAGTCCGTGTTGCTGGGTTGCTAGAAGCTGACTGAGCTGCTTTGCACTACGATTGTGTCGGTTGGGGTCTCAGGGCTGATTCAGGGCCCCAACCGTCACACAGGCTCCTCCCGGTAGGGAATTTCGGCTACTGTACCAGCAGTTGGAAAAGGGACCGCCAAAAACAACAAAAACGTAAACCCTAAACCCCGAACCGGGAGCCCAAGACCGAGGTACGACCTCTTGGCACTCTTGGCCGTGGACCTGGCCAAGATGGTGTACAAGTTCATCCACGAGGCTGAGGCAGCTGGCATCATTGAGCCTTGGATGAATATATGATGCAATTTATTATAGTAAGACTTGATTAAATACACTTTAATATAATGCAACATATTACGATACTGTATCATATAACATCATATTATAAGGCGGGTGTAAGGTTGTGTTAGGACTGAAAAGGGTGAGCGCCACTGCTGCTGCAATCCTCGTTGTGAGTAAGTACATTCTGTTGCCATTCTCATTGCTGTTTTTGTTGTAGTTGTGGCGGTGGTGGTGGTCGTCGTCGTCGGCGTGTTCTTGTCTGCAGGTGTTGTGAAGCCTTCCTCCTCCATTGTACTATCCAATATTGCCCTTGTCACCGTCGCGATCATAACTGTCCCTAAACCCTGAGCCTTCAACTTCTAGATCTGGTTTTTACTCTCAGCCTGGGCCCTCCGAGGATGAGTATCAGATCGAGCAGGAGGACAAGTCCTTGCAGCACGGGGATGAGACGAAGCCGATTGAGAACCCAGAGGCTCACATCAAGAAGTACCGTGAGAGCGTCATGATCATGAAGCAAAACAGCACCCTGGCCAGACGTGGCAGCAAGTATCGACTTTTTTTGTGTTTTATCTGCAGGTTTCCGGTAGCCTTTCTGGACTCGGATCTGCTTGAAGGCGTGCGCTTGAGCCAGAAGCCGCGCTCCTCCATGAAGTTCTTGTCTACAGGGCAGCAGAGATCCAGCCGGATCGTCTCGCAGTCTTCCAATATGTCCAACAAGAACTTCACGCAGACGCGCACTTCTATCCGAATGGGTGATGACTTGCGCAAGAGGACTCCTGCCAACTCCATCCGCATCAAGTGAGTGCTGCAGCAGTACTAAATTTTGCCTGCCACCCGCCAGGGCGAAGGCAGTATGGTTTAAGCCTTTTGTGCCTGACAGGCACCGTGTAATCGCTTAATATTGAAGCAGTCTCATGACATTAACCAGACATCCAAAGGTTGGCGAAAAAGTGTACTGAGACAGCCAGCATTGCTAGAGGACTCTGCTAACTACTCATCATGGCCTTCGCACGAGAGCTGCCATAATTCTCTCCGAACACGATTTGCCGTTGCTGCCTTGCTGGCTTCATCATTCTGAAAGTCTTTGCGCCGTGTCAACAGCAACCCGTGCCACGTCGACACAATATTCGAAGCGATAACGCTGATGTGCGTGGATGGCTCAGAGTTGACTCGTCATGATCTTTATATTACCGCAATTGTAGTTTGTTGTCTCTGCATTCTTCTTCATACTGTAGGCTACTCTTACCACTTCTCTCAATTCAGGTGTACGGGACTTTTCGCTATTTCTACTGCTCGCGTCAAGGCAATCAGCAATGCACCAGGCGACCTAGCCGAACCGGGCGTTCAAGAGATAAGCAGGCGAGGGGATCTACTAAAACTCGGGGGGTTCCCGGAGACCCACAATGCCCCGCATGGTGGTCTCTGAGGATTCGTGTTGCTATGGTTCTGATGTCTGTGATGGCGACTTCACTTCAAAATCACTGTTGTCAGTCGTTAAGCTTGTTCTTGTTGTTCTTGTCGCTGTTGCTAGTTGACCTCCTCGCTGATTCCGGGGTGTAGCCAGCCGCTCAAGCATGCCGAGCGTATGCCTGGCGACTGCGCAGGCCGAGACCCTAAACCGACAAAGCCTGTTTAGGGTTTAGGGTGTAGATTTAGGGCTAAGGGACGCCTGCGCAGCTTTGTAATCACTGCAATTACTACCAAGTGCGACCACGGTTGTGATGATTCTTGTCTCCATGATGACGGCGATTGATCTCAGCTCCACTTTCGTTGCGACTGCGAGGTCAGTCTAATCCTAAACTCAAGGCAAAAACCTTACATATTCATTCCTACCAAAAAACTCTTGACAATCATGCCCAAAATGCGGCACAGCAGACGGCGGCTCTGGCGCCGACCAGGGCTATGCTTTCCGAGAGAATGCGACGCTCTTTTGAAGGGTTTTCCGCTGTTCATGGTAGCATTGCCGGAATCAAGACAAGCTCCCAGTTTCGGGTCCATATGAGGCACAAGGATCCTCTCTGCGTTCATATTGACAGCTGTTGGCTTTCGTGACATGAGTCTGCCCCCCCAGTCTGTGTTTTCGATAAAATGATGTCTCGCCCTTCCCGTCAGTGCCGCCTGTTTCCTTGTTTTTCCTGTTCGTGAGTGCTTTTCTTTTCTGGCGCCAGTGCTTGCTTACATGTTGCGGTGTTGGCATGCGATTTGTGATGCATAGTTGTCGTGATTCCCCCTTCCACGTCCAGTGATGAATTGATCTGTTGCAATGAGCGCAGCTACAGACTTGTAGCTGTAGGTCCATGCATGCATACATGCAGGCATACATCCGAAAACACCAAGTCAATATCAGCCAGGATTGGCCGATGATTGGCCTTTGTTATGTGCATAATTGTAGATAGATGTATACATATATATATACACACACAGCCATACGTCTATACACATACATACAGTTTAGGTGCATATATGCAGGTGTGTATGTGTGTATGTATATATATATATGTATACACATAGAATATACATGCATACGCATCATTATGTGCATATGTTTGTGTATGTACATATATACATATGTGTGTACGCATGCATGCATGCATGTATGCATGTATGTATGTACATATGTAAAACATATGCATCATATAACTGCATATACATACACATATACAGATGAACACACGGCAGGCGACTTCTATGGGAAGTTCCACGCGCTGCAGACCTTCGCTGGGCACCCCCTGCGCCCTCACTTCCTAGGTGCGTCTCAGCGCTTACCTGTGGCTCACAAGACCTACCTCGTTAAGGAACTACACATAGAAACCATAATAAGGAACCCAAAAAGGTAGCTCTCTTCGGCTACAGGTACGTAGGGTTTAGGGCTCAGGGTTCGATGTACGGCTTAGAGCTTGGTCTTTAGCTTTGGTGGTTGTGTCAGAGCGGGGCGAGGGCTTCTTTAACTCTCGGAACCTCACATCTGCCGCGTCTTTTCCAAGGCCACAGCCACAAGCCGCGTCCCTGTGCTCCTCGACATTTATCAATATCTCGTCAGTTTCTGCAGGCAGCAGGTAACACTTACAAAAACCAGTCTCAGTATACGTGTGTGACTCTTGTCTCAGTGCCACTGTACATTTGCAAGCATTTCTTCTGCCACTCCAACGGCCATGACTTCCTTGGAATCCTGGATGCAGCAGTTGCCGGCAGAGGCAAAATCCCGTAGCATCTGCGAGCTGGCACTGCCCGGGGCCCACAACGCAGGGGCGAGTGAGGTGAAGTGCATCTCGCCTTTGGTCTCCAGTGGAGGCTATCTTGCTAGCGTGGCCAAGAACAGCGTTGCCAATGCGCTTGCAAAGCCGCTTGCCGGAGTCATGGCAGTATGCCAGGCGGATGGCATCGGTCAGCTGCTGCGGAAAGGAGTTCGTTTGCTGGATTTACGTCTGGGGCTGCATGACGAACAGCTCTACATCTGCCACACTGTGGTGTGCAATCGGACTTTTTGCAGTGTGCTCGAGGAGGTAGCCGAATTCCTCCGTGAACAGCCGGAGGAGGTCGTGGTTCTCTTGGTGAAGCGTGACTGGGGCGCTAGGGACTACTTCGACACCCAGGACAGGACAAGGCATAAACTTGCGTGTTGCTTGCCGTCTACTTGGATTTGTCTGTGTTTTTCTATGTATGTATGCATGTGCGTCTCCATCTATATATCTATCTATCTATCTACCTAGCTTTCTGTCTATCTGTCTATCTATCTATCTATCTATCTGTCTATCTGACCTATCTGATGCATCTGGCTGTCTAGCTATCAATCTATCACGCAGTCAATCAGTCAGTCAGTCGGTCGATCAATCAATCAGTCAGTCGGTAAATCAATCAATCAATCCACCCATCCATCAATCCATCAATCAATCTATCTGTCTATCTACATGTATGGGTATATGTATATGTATGTGTATATATTATATTATATTATATTATATTATATTATATTATATTATATTAGATTATATTATATTATATTATATTAAATTATATTAAATTATATTATATTATATTAAATTATATTATATTATATTATATTATATTGTATTGTATTATATTATATTATATTATATTATATATTATTATATTATATATTATTATATTAGATTATATTATATTATATTATATTATATTATATTATATTTGATTATAATATATTATATTATATTATATTAAATTATATTATATTATATTATATTATATTTTATTATATTATATTATATTATATTATATTTGATTATAATATATTATATTAATTTATATTATATT
>CAJNJA010012258.1:172-10948 GCA_905231915.1 Symbiodinium necroappetens | reverse complement strand
CCGTAAAGCCCTAAACCCTAAATCCTGACCGGTGGGAAGCTTGGGGCCCTGCTTGGACCCGATGGTCTAAAGGCCAAAGCCCTGAACTTTGGGGTTTAGGGTTTAGGAGTTGAGGGTTTAGGGTTAAGGGTTCAGGGTTCAGGGTTTAGCCCGCAACCTCCTAGCACTGAGCCCTAAAGCCCCGAAGCCCCCTAAACCCTAACATGAAAGCCTTAACCCTGACCTTAAACTCCAAAACCCTGAAACCCTAAACCCTAACCTTAAACCCTAAACCCCCGACCCTAAACTTCGAAAACCCTGAAACCCAAACTCCAAAACCCTGAAACCCTCAACCCTAACCTTAAACCCTAAACCCCCGACCTTAAAACTCGAAAACCCTGAAACCCTAAGCCCTCACCTTAAAGCCTAAGCGCTGACCTTAAAACTCCAAAACCCTGAAACCCTAAACCCTCGCCCCACTGGTGTTCAGTCCGAAGCCCTGAATCCAAAGCCTTTCGGCTCCTGGGCGAGGGCACCCTAGAGTCCCACTACTTCGAGGATGACGGGACTTAGGCTTTAGGGTTTCGGGTTTCGGGTTCAGGGTTTAGGGTTTAGGGTTTCTAGTTTAGGGGACTTAGGCTTTAGAGTTGAGGGCTTAGGGTGAGTTTGGGTTTAGGACTTAGGCTTTAGAGTTGAGGGTTTAGGGTGAGTTTGGGTTTAGGATTTACGCTTCAGAGTTGAGGGCTAAGGGTGAGTCTGGGTTTGGGATTTATGCTTTAGAGTTTGGGGTCAAGGGGACTCAATTAGGTATGGCGAACCCCCGTCAAGGCACTTAAAAGCGTACTCATGACCTACCTGGACCGACCTACGAAGTCCCCCCCCTAAACCCTAAACCCCTAAACCCTGAACCCCTAAACCCTAAACCCCCTAACCCCTAAACCCTAAACCCTAAACCCCTAAACCCTGAACCCTGAGCCTTTAAGTAGGTTCCCAGATCCCTAAACTCGTTGGTGTCGGGCTTCTTGCTTCGAAGTCTGGAATCTTGGGGTTTTTGGGTTCAGGGTTGCGGGTTTAGGGTTGTGGGTTTAGGGTTTAGGGTTTGGGGCGTTTTAGGGTTTAGGGTTTAGGGTTTAGGGCTTTTTAGAGTTCGGAGCTTTTTAGGGTTTAGGGTTCAGGGTTTAGGGTTTAAGGTTTAGGGCGTTTTAGGGTTCAGGGGTTAGGGTTTAGGGTTTGGGGGTAGCCCGTCGAAAAGCCTTTGGTCTTAACTCCTCTACGTACCTTGACGTAGAAATTGCACCGTAGACCAAACACCCCATTCCCTGAACCCTAAAACCCTTATAGAAGCCCTTATAGAAGCCGTGTGGCACTCCATGAAACCCTGTCTTATAACCCAGCAGTAGAGTAGGTAACCTTCAACTTTTTGGGGGTACCATAATCCTTATATTATCCCAATATACGCCTAAAGCTTAACCTTGTGTTCGCGGATACTAGACAAAGTAGTATAGACTCCCCCTCCGATCGTTGCTGCCACTCGGCCGTCGTGCTGAGGCGCCAGCGTTGGTGCAGAAGAACTGCCGTTCTGGCTTGTTTGGGTTAGGGTTTAGGGCCTTTCTCTGGTTTGGGGTTTGTGGTTTTAGGGTTTGGGCTTCAGGGTTTGGGGTTGGAGTGGGAGAAACAGTCATATTCACTGTCGAAGAGTTCCAACTATGAAAGGAAGCGGCAGTGCAGTACGTGTCACTCTGCCCCGCATGCTTAAGCACGAGCTCCAACATTCGGAGTCCATAGTTACTTCTGTGCTGGTGTCGATCACTACTGATCATTATTCTTCAGGAGAATGGCCCTCCCAGCATGAACCGCTCACGTACATGTACGCCAACATAAGTATTTGACCCAAGCGCCGGAGCCTAAAGCCTCATCAAGACAGGGCTTTGCATTTGGATCTATGTTTAAGGTTTCGGGGTTCAGGGGCTTAGATCATCGGACCAAGGAAGCCCGAAACCTAAACTGTCAGGCAACATCTTCGAAACCCTGCTTTTAGGGTTTAGGGGTTCAGGGTTTTAGGGTGCTCTAAACCTCAAAGCGGAAAGCCGGAACCCTGATGCTTAAACCCTAGACGCACCACAAACACACAGCATAGTTTCTGGGTCCTTGTTGGATACAATTTTACATTTTTGTTATAATAAAACCCTAAAATGGATTAAAAATGATCATTTTTAATATAATATATCCCCAACAAGGAACCAGGTTTAATGCATCTCACTATTTGGAGTTTCGCATTGCAGGTGGCACGGACCCTGCGCCAGCCTCAGATGCGCACTTGAAGTAACAGTCTTCAGACTTTCTGTCACTAGGTTCCCGAGTAGTACCCTTTTGCCCTTTTATTTGGGGGTCTGCTTGTTAAAGCCGAATATTAGGAAAAAGGGTACCCTTATTATTAAGGGGTTACTGGGGAACCTAGGTCAGGTCCGGTCTGAGGCCAAAACATTTCAGGGCTCACGCCTTGGAGATTTGTTTAGTCCTACACGTTTCCGAGGGTTCCTGAAAACCGAATCCCGATCATATCCTTTTCGAAAGGTCAACCCGTTGGAGATACAGGTAAAAACCCCAGGCCCTAAACCCTAAAGCCCTAAACCCTAAGCCCTAAAATAAAGTTAGGATCTGATCTTCGGGTTTAGGTTGTCTTCTCCCTAAGGGCCCCTCATAGAGGGATCTGAGCAACTGTAATGCTATTCCCTCAGAGTGCCAAAATCCAAAATAATCATAGTACTAAAATATTTATACTATAAGGAACCGGTTGTCCAGTTGTCCTGAATATGTGTTTCGTGAAATTCAACTTGAAAGTAGCCTGCAGGGGTTCACCCTAAACGCTGGAACCCTACTTGGAGGGTCGGGGGACTTAGTAAGTAGATATTAACTAAGAGTATAAGTGCCCTAAACGGGATCCTAATTGGGGTTATGATACTTGTAAGTCTATATAACATAACTACTTCCCAAGTGCCCCGACCCTCCACGTACACCCGCAAAGCCTATGCCTTGAACCCAAAAGTCCGACCCAAACGCTGCGAAAAAGACCCTAAACCTCAAGCAGAGGGCCGGGAACACAAACAGGTTTAGGGTATAAGGTTTAGGGTTTAGGGTTTAAGGTTTAGTATTTAGGGTTTAGGGTTTAGGGGAACCCTGGAAAGGAAGCCTTACAAAAGCCCTTGAAGGCAACCTGAAAGGTTCCTTTAAGGGCTCCTTGAAGGGTGTTTATTTCAGCGTTTCTTAAAGGGCTCCTTAACTTGGATAGGCAACAGGAGAACCTTAAACTTTTTGGCCTTATATACTAGGACTATCCTAAAAAGTTTGAACCTCTTTATGGGGCTTGGTTATTCAAGAAGAGAGTTAAAGGGATCCGTGAGCCCGAAAACCCTGGTAGAAACCGAGGAAGGGGCACTTTCAGGGTTTCTTTAAGGGCTCCTTTAAGGGTTCCTTTCAGGGTTTATTTAAGGGGAGCCCTAAGCCCGATAACCCTGGTAGAAACCGAGGAAGGGGCACTCGCAGTTCTCGTGGAGATCCTTCGACAAGCTCGGAGCTTGTGGCCCCTGCAGGAGAGGATTTTAGGGTTTAGGGGTTTAGGGGTTTAGGGGTTTTGGGTTTAGGGTTTAGGGGTTTAGGGTTAAGGGTTTTAGGGTTTAGGGTTTAGGGTTTAGGAATTAGAGACGATGGGGGTTGAGGGCTCCCTGGCGGGGTCAGGGGACATACTAAGTAGGTTTAAGTAGAGTTATCCGTAGCCTAAATCGGATCTTAGTTGGGGTTATGATACTTATACGTCGGTAATTACTACTTCCAAAGTACCCCGACCCTCCAAGTACGAGATGACCAGGTAGTCCAGGAGCCTTTTGTGTACATGAACAGTTCAACCAATGAATAAGCGAATAGGTCAACGGAGCCAAACCAATATGTAGAACACATGCGCGCAAGTGTACGTACACATACATATGCATGTCTACATGCAGAGCGCTTGGGAGTTTCCATGACTACCCGTAGGAACTGTCCTTTCTTTTGCCATGACTGCTTGAAGGGTCGGGGGACTTAGTAAGTAGATATCGACTAGAATTATAAAGTGTGCCCTAAAAGGGATCCAAATTGGGGTCATGATACTTGTAAGTCTACAAAGTGACTACTTACTAAGTCCCCGGACCTGCCAAGTTGACCCTAAATCCCCAAACCCTGCACCCAAAGACTTCCAGCTTTTATATATATATATCTCTCTCTCTCTCTCTCTCGCTCTCTCTCTCTCTCTCTCTCTCTCTCTCTCTCTCCATATATCTATATCTATATGCCACGGTTTAGGGTTTTGGGTTTAGGGGTTTAGGGTTCCAAGCCACAGCTCCTCAAGCCGGAGCCCAGAATTTACGGGAGCCTGATTACGAAACCCTAACCCTAGAACCCCATTATAGCAGGAGTCTTATACAGAGCCTAAACCTACAACCCCATTATAGCAGGAGTCCTAGACAGAGCCTAAACCTATAACCCCAGTATAGCAGGAGTCCTATACAGAACCCTGATAGAGACCCAGCGTTTCTTAGTCAGGCTCCTACAGCAAGCCCTGAGGATTAACATCGAAGCCCCGAAGCTTGATTCTCAAGACCTTAAGACACGGTTGATGATGCAAACCCTGCATTTCCCATTTTGAGGGATAAACCATAATTTCCATAGCTTAGGGTCCTTAAGGTCATGCAGGATTTCTATCATCAACCACAGTTCGAAGCCACTGTTCCAACCCGCATAGAACGCTTATGGCACCCTTTCCAAAGCCCTGTGTTACAGCCCTAATTAAAGTCGTTTAAAGCTTGAAAATCTACCAGGACCCTTGCAGAACCTATACTTCGTTCAAGAAATCCCTACAAAGCCACCCCACACAACTACTGCATCCGAATTAGTTAAATTACCCTAAACCCTAAACCCTAAACCTTTGGCGAGGATGCTGCCGCTGACGATACAGTCATTATCCAGATCGATACTGTCAAGGGGCCTGGCGCTCCCAGTTCACCACGGGGTTGGGTTGCCAAAACCCGGAATGTAGGGCTTTACAGTTTTTTTTTCAGAAGTCAGGGCTCAGGGTTCAGGGTTCTAAGTTCAGGGTGAAGGGTCTGGGATTTAGCGTTCAGACATGAATCAAGTCCCACTTGGCGGCCTGCAGAGCAAGCAGGCAAGCAAAGTTTTGGATTTTACAACAATTAGCGGGACCCTTCCTCCACCGTGACGGAGCCTAAAACCAAAGCAATGACCGCAGAAACCCTGCAGAGCATCCCGAGTCTTTGCTCACAGCCATGGCTGTCAAACCATCGTCGGCTGCAGATCTAATAGAGGGACCTCAAAAATTACCTATACTATTTTGGGGGGTCCTTCTTATAGCACGAAAAAACCACCCCAAGAGCCTCTTCTAAGCATTAATGCCCCCACATTAGTCGCTTCGCCTCGCCGGGTGGCAGCCTGGAGCTGTTTGACGTTGCAGACTTCAAGTGCCTGTCCCTGGCGGCTGCGTGTCTTAGAGACGGAGTTCAAGTGCCTCGGCCTGGCGGGCAGCCACACCAACTGCACGTTGTCTCTCTGGTTCTTAGTAGGGAATGGGGGAGTGGGTTATTGGGATTACTATAGGGGACCTTAAGGGGCTATCATAGGGATCCATTCCCCCATTCCCTACTGAGAACCAGGGAGTTGTGTGTCTTACAGCAGGAGCTGTGTCGCGGCGAGGACTGCGGCCTCTGTGTAAGCGGCCGCTTGAGTCTCGACTTGCTCAAGAAGTCTGATCCGAGCTTTCACCGGGTGCCTGGGAAGAAGAATAACAGGCGTACATAGTAGGCCTGGAAGCATTATCCAGCATCTGCTCGGAGCGGTCGTTGCCATACATGCATAGTCATTCCCGCTCGCAGCTGTTCCCCTAAACCCTAAAACCTAAACCCCAAACCATGCACCCCAAGTCCATGTTTCAGTGTCTCCTGGATTACGGTTACATCCGAAGCTGCCGAATGCCTTTGACGCTTTAAGTCCTTGGGAGTCCCCCACCGCCTCAACCTCTATGATCAGCACTCAGAAAAGAGTTCGAAGTTGTGGCTACATAGCATCTATTGAATCCATTAGGGAATGTTGCTCATATCGGACCCTTATACTACAGCCTAAAGCCCTACATTTTCAGCCTGCAGCCCTGCATGTGGCCTTGAACCTCTACAAAGCTTCGTTACATCTGCCGAAGCTCTCAAATCCTTTCACCGTAAACCCTGAATCTGAGGTTTTGGTATCCTGCTACGAAGCCTGTCTACATTATTCATATACTACAGCTTGCTCACAAAACCCTGTTCCAATTATCAGGGCCCGCATATCCTTCACAGTCTTGCAACTCTAGAAACCTCAACGTTTGAATCCTCCTAGAGCCCCCTATGACACCTGCAAGGAACACTACTCTAAGTATTGAAACCGCTAGATGAAATTCTAAACCCTCAACCCGCAGTTTTTTGAAACCCTCATAGATTTAGGGTTTGAGGGTTTAGGGATTAGGGATAAAGTTAAAGGAGCTGAGCTCTAAATGTCCCCACAGCTCTTTCGTTTCGAGCCCTTATGGCACCTTGAACGGAACCCTCTTCTAAATATACCCACACTGTCCACACGTCCCCCAAAACCCCCAACTTACTTGTACCCCAACGTTATGCAGAAAAATAGCAGTTTTATAGGTGTTGGGCCATGGTTTCACTTCTTTTAATTGGGGCTTTAGATAAGTCCGGGAGTTTACATCAGCCCTTAAGCAGGTCCTACGCTTCAGAAACCCTAAACCCTAGACCCTATAAGTCCGAAACCCTAGACCCTAAACCCTAAGCCCGAAACCCTGAGCAGGTCCTTCGTTTCAGAGTTGCTGCTTCTTCACCCGGGCGAGTGTAGACCTGAGACAGCCGATATCAGCCTCAGGAGGGCGTTGGTGGGGCTCTGGGGCCTAAACCCTAGAGGTTTAGGGTTTAGGGTTTAGGGCTCTGGGGCCTAAGCCCTAAACCTTAAATTCTAGGGTTTAGGGGTGGAGGGTTGGGCTTAAGATAGGGTTTGGGGGCTTTTGGGTTCAGGAATTATATGGGAAGTTAGTAATTTTGAGGTTTAGCCTTCGGGCCATTTTGGGTTCTCTGAGGTGCCTCTTGTTTAAGGATTTTTGAGTGTTTCTTAGTGTTTGGGAGAGCAGGGTCTAGTGAAAAGTCTAGCAGTGTGCTGCACAGGGATCTAATTGTAGGTGCCGTATGCAGGCTTTGGGTTTACAGGGATTCCAGGTTTGCGGCTTGGCATTTGAGGCTTCGGGGTGTTGCTACCCCTAAACCCTAAACCCTAAACCGCTACCACTCCATTTGTGTTCCGAGCCGCAGTCCGGATTGGTCGGCTATGCCAGAGTCGCCATTACCAACAGGGGCATCGTCAGCACCACAGGAGGAGAAGATGGAGAAGCAGGGCAGATCCACGCTAGCCGAGGGCCGGGGCTACTCGTCGATTTGTGTGCCGAGCCGCAGAGTTTTGAGTGCCAGGAACAGGATTAGTATGTCTTGTGTAGGGTTTTCAGGAGGTGTACCAGAATTCCAATTACGACAGACATGAACCGGAATCTATACCCTAAACATTGTGTGAATCCCGAAGCCTAAACCCTAAACCCCAAAACCCGAAACCCTACCCTACATGCGAACACTAAGCAAGGGCGTTAGTGCGCTTGCGACAAGTGCGTACTCCTAGCGAGGCAGTTGATGAGATGCCCGGGATGTGTAAGGAGACACCCTGCATTACCTTAAGGACCCTAGACTGTGGGAATTATAATATATTCCTTATCAACCGCAGGAATTACCTTCTTCCGAACCCTCATCGTATGTTCTTATCGGAGCCCTAAGACCCGAAAGCCTGAAACTCTGAACTGAACTCATGGGGCTCGGATGTGGCAGCTCTTCGGCAGTCTCGGGTCTTCCTTTGAGGAAGTAATAGGGTTTAGGAGTTTAGGGCTTAGGGTTTTGGGTTTTGGGTTTAGGGTTTAGGGGTTTAGGGTTTAGAAGAGACCCTCTACCTTTTTTTGTTAAGTAGACACCCGAGATCCCAAAACCACCCGGCAATTAAGAACGTTACAAATTGAATTCTATGGGCCCACCCCTCTAAACCCACTTGGGTAATTCTCTAAATTAAGTTAACGTTAAAGGGTCCCTTTTTATACGGGTGTCGTCTTATTTTTATGGAATCACAGCACGGACCCTAATTCAGGGAACCACCCCCCACCTTGGCCAAAGGCAATGGATGCTAAAGATGCTTCCGAACAAGATGAATGCCACCGCCCGGCACTCTGACTCCTGGCGCTTGTCTTGCCCGGAAGCTTAAACCTTGAACTTAACCCCTAAACCTTAAAACCTTTAAGAACATAAACTCGCAACACCTCAACTCTAAAGCATAGGGGGTCTGACACGTTACTCATGATCTAGGGCGTCTGTCCTCGTGCGAAGATACCATGATATATTTAATATACGATAATCTACAGTACTACAATACCCTACACATAACAAAACATACTGTAATATCATATAGGCGAGCCCTCAGCTGACGTCAGGGAGGGAATGTGGATGGTGGACCCCCTTCATGTTAAGGTCCATCCCCTTCATGTTAAGGTCCATCTACGGACTGTAGCTTCTGTAATAAAACTAGGTTTTGTCCCTTATGGGCGGTGATTACCTGAGAGCAACAGGAGCGGTCTTCTATTGCTAGCCTTTGCGCACGCACGCAGCAAGCGGGTACTACTTCTGCGAGATGTTCATCGGCACTCGGTTGAACAGGCTGCGCAGGTCCCCTGGGACCTGAAACCAGAGACGCCGTGCCACCTTCTCACCCCAATACCAGTTAGTAAGGTTATACGTACCTTAATAGGGGTTATAAACAAAAGTAAGTATAGTTACCCTATTTATAACCCAAGTTACTAAGTCCCATGATCCCTCAAGTATGGAGCCTGAACCCCAAATCCATCAGGTCATCCGTCAGGTTTCCACGTGAGTTTTCCATCCTAGCCCACCCAAAATCCTGGGTCCTGAAGCAAAGCCTCGCGAGTCTTCGCAGCACATCCGAGGTCGCCAAGGAAAGCGCCCCCGAAGGCGGCGTTGAGACTGTCAGGGCCTGAGCTTTAGGGTTTAGGGTTTAGGGTTTCGGGTTTAGGGTTTAGGGTTTGGGGGTTTAGGGGTTTAGGGTTTAGGGTTTAGAGTTTAGAAGATGTAGCTTAGGTGTTGGATCATGCTGGTTCGTTGCTGTAGAACATACTCAGTCACCTCACCTCCTTATAGTATACTTATATTCTGCGTATATTTAAAAGCTGTGTTACAAAATGCCCCAAACTCCCTGTTCTATACACAATTATTAAGCCGCCTATATGATGGGTCTCACCCACCCTAAACCCTAAACCCTATAAACCCTATAAGCCCTATAAACCCTAAACCCTAAACCGTCCTTGAATTGCCGGGAAAACCTCGACATCTCCTGTGCCACCAAAGCACGCGACTCTTGCACCCTGAGCATCCCCTCTCATCTCCAAACTTAGAAATACTTCTTAATTTTGGGTTACTATAATGGGTTACTATAATTCCTAAGACTTTGGGTTACTATAATTCCTAAGATTTTGGGTTACTATAATTCCTAAGAGACAGCTGAAGTTACACTTTTTGCTAGGGTCCCAAGTTCAGTACAGGTACAGGATTCGAGTTGCGATGCTGCCAGAGGCCCTAAGTCACAAAGGCGTTGGTTTTAATGACGGAAGTGGACAGTCAGAACGCTCAGGCTTCAAGAAGCCAAGGCTGCTGCTTCTGCTGCTGCTACTGATGATGATGATGATGATGATGATGATCAGGAAGTAGATTTTGCTGCCTATGGTGATATTGACCATGGCGACAATAAGAAGAAGGTTATCCGATATTAAAAGTTACATGTAATTCTTGACATGCTGTTATGCTCAACGACTGTCCCTGAATTCGCAGGAGCTGCCAACTGACAAGCGTGTCCTGGATTTCGAATCAGCCTGGGCGCCAAGAGCACGGGCCGAACGATAAACCCTAAACCCCTAAACCCTGACCCCAAAACCCTAAACCCCTAAACCCCTAACCCCTAAACCCCTAAACCCCTAAACCCCTAAACCCCTGAACTTGGAAGCAACGTTCAAGTAGGGTAAGAAGTCTAGTCCCAGTAGCGATTTTGGTATTTAAGTACGCCTCGAGGGCTTGTTGGTCTCCTTGTAAAACTGTGGCTTTGGCTATGGGGTTTAGGGTTTAGGGTTTAGGTTTAGGGGTTTATGGACTGGGCATTGATGGCAGACACTGAATGATTTTTTAAATGTTTGAACTAGTTCTAGGACTGTTGTTGTTCTCATCCTCAAAGAAGTACTGTCGACTTTCTCAGCTGTATCTCAGGTTTGAGGGTTCTGGTGCCACTTCCCTCGAAGGAACTCCGAATCCTAGAAGCAATCCTAGTTTACCATTAGTTCCCCTAGCATACTGGTCAACTACGTGGCAACGCCGAACCACCGTGAGTGTTTCTAGCTTGCTCATGTCCTCTTTGTGAACGTAGGCGAACGCCACAGGCAAAACGCATAGTGCAGGCAGAACAGAGCTCGAACGAACACCTAAACGAACTCCAAACCCTGAGCCCTAATCAGTGGTTTTCGGATTTGTCTGAGAGAGTGTGCGGCAACAGAGCAGAAGGTTCCGCAGGATTTTGTGTACTCTAATACAGAATCAAAAGCCTCGACTAGTTGTAAAACTCAGCCACATCTAC
>CAJNJA010012257.1:0-12647 GCA_905231915.1 Symbiodinium necroappetens | reverse complement strand
GACCGCACACGGACAACAGAAAAACCTTCTAAACCAAGAAGACCCTTGCAAGACTGAACTTGAGCACAAACATGCGTCTCCCAAGCCTTTAACAACTTGCCCCACACCAAACTCCAGTTGGAAAAATACACATGCAAAGTATCACCTTCAGGCAAGGCAACACGTCCGTGGGCTTGAGGCTCCCACCCGAGAAACCGCAGGTCCAGGAGAAACAATGACAAAGGACCCATACCCTTAGAAACGCTCACTCCTACAAAGTAATTCCACTTCGCGGCAAAATCCGGCACGGAAACCCAAATTCTACGCAGTGTCTGCCATCGTTTTTTGAAAACAATCAGCCAAGGTTCATAGATGTGGCTTCCAGCAACCAGCGGGGCAAGATAATGATTGCGCTGCGAATGCTCCCCCCAGACTGCTTTGTTGGATTTACCTCTGAAACATTTAAGAGATGAGTCTGAGATACTGGCCATCTCACAACCATACAGAGTAGCCGGCAAAATAACCCTTTTCAGGGCTGTTACTTTCCTGTCGGCGCTCCATTTTACAAGTTGCAATTTCTGGAATTTACCACCATTTTTCTCCAAACTATGTTGAAAACCCTTGGCACATCCACTAGCCCTCCACCTCCAGCTTTGTCCCCGTAGCCATTTTGGCTCAAGGCAGACCGAAGAGACAACAGCACTCAAGCGACAGTTGAACACACCTGCGCTGTGTTGTTATGAAGACCGTGCACCAACTCGTGGCCGCCGCTGATATGTCAAACGCGCCTTGGGCAACGGCCATACAAGGAGCTGTAACTGAGGAAGAACGACCCGGCGGTACCACGGTCTTTGACACCTGGACAAATGCCGCGGCCGCACTCCTGGCCGGGGCGGTGCCATACAACAAGGCATCGATCAACGCGTATCCACACGCAACCCACGACTACGTGCCAGCCACGCACGGCGATGTGGGTGCGACGCCAACCATCGATGGCACTCACGGAGTGATCGTTGCCATCCGCAAGCGCGACAAAGCGGTAAGCAACGCAACATTCGCAGCGTGGGCGCTAGTGATGTTACCGGATGGCAACAAGAAGCTGTACTTGGTGCCACCAGGAGTTCCAGCCCCTGGCTATGCAGCGGGAGGGTACCCACATGATGCAGCCCACGGTGCCACCGGGGCCATGTCCGGATTGGTCAGCCACCGCCCAGATGGGTTGGCCGAAGAAATTGGTGTTGACACGGAAGCTGGCTGGTTGCCAAGTACCGGAGTGGGGCTTTCGGAAGGTCAAATGATAAAGCTCAATCATTTGACGACGCAGCCCACCATCCTTGTGACGTCGCCTTTGCCACCGTCTGGATACTCCATCATGGATGAGGCAGCTGTCACACCAGCAGCTCAAGGCTCAGCGGGGGCAGGGTGGCAGATTGGCGTGGTCAGGGCTGATTCCCGCGTTCACCACATCAAGAAGACCGACATATGGAACAGCTGGACAACCGGAAGTGGGTGGCACGCTTCAGAAGATCACGCTCTGTACACAGATGCGGGCATTGCGACAACAGATGAACAAGTGGCGTCGGCACTTGGACTGGCGACTGCACCAGCCGGCCACGCCTTGATCAACACCGACGCTTGCAAGAAGGTGTTGGACCTGTTCCGGTTGCTGGGGATGCGTGTGAACATCGCACCAGCTGAACGCAAGCTTTGCATCCGCAATTTGATGGCCGACCGTGCTGCGCTTGCAGGTGGCACGGACCCAACGCCAGTCCCTGCTCCGAGGCGCATGGCACCACGGTCAGCGCAGAAGGATGCGTTGGTTGCAAAAGCGGTCAGAGTGGTCAACATCCCGGAAACCATGACCCCGAAGCCCACAGTGTCATTGGGTGTTGTGAAACAGACAGGCGGGTTGTCTGCTGAGAGCGGCTCCGATGGTGCCATAATCGTGTATCGAGATGCCAACGGCTCCCACATGCTCTGCGGGGCGATCCCTGCCAGGCCGTGCAGGGACATCGTGAATGAGCTGGCCTCCTTGAACGGCGCCGTCTGTGGAGCCTATGCCAAGGCGGTCAAGGCCATGGGTCCTGGCTTCCAGGCCAGAATCTTGGGGTACGCTGTGACATTCTTTGGAGTCGGCACCCACGAAGGACCTGAAGGGATTTTGGTACCAGCCACGTCAACGGTGGTCCGAGCTGTGGCAAATGGGGCGGCCACCCCAGCTCAAGAAGATTTATGGGCCCAGTGCGCAGCGTGGGGTATGGTGGCCATCGCAGACGCTGCCACCCCAAGACAGCGCGAGGCCGAAAAGACCATAGCATCTTTCGCCGCAGGGGCCGCCGCGATGTCCGCGAGGGTTTAGGGTTTAGGGTTTAGGGTTTAGGGTTTAGGGTCCCAAGAAAGAAGCCATCGCCCTGGAGGATCAGGGGACTTAAACTAGTTATAAGGTAGCTGTAGTTATTACTACTTGTAATCACCATATTAAGAAGCTGATCACCTTACTTCCTAAGTTTCATGATCCTCGCCCTAGAGGACCCTAAATCCCAAACCCTAAACCCAAAACCCCTACACCCCTAAACCCCTAAACCCCTAAACCCTAAACCCCTAAACCCTTAAACCCATAAACCCTAAACCCCCTACAGCCCTAAACCCCTCAACCACTAAACCCTACACCCCTTAAAGCCCTAAAGCCCTACACAGCCTACACCCCTAAACCCTAGACCGTGTAGAGGACCTCTCGGATCAACTGGACCACGCCGGCCATACTCGGGAGTCCCTGGCAGCCCGTGCACGCGTGCAGCAGCTGCTGAGGATTCTGCCCGGGAGCCCGTTGAGGGGGTTTAGGGCTTTGGGGTTTAGGGGTTTGGGGGTTTGGGGTCCGGGTTTAGGGGATTTAGGGTTTTGGGGTTTAGGGTTTTGGGGTTTAGGGTTTAGGGTTTGGGGGTTCAGGGTTTAGGGTTTGTGGGGTTTAGGCTTAGGGCTTAGGGTTTAGGGTTTAGGGGTTAGGGTTTCGGGTTTAGGGAGTTTGGGGTTTTGGAGTTTCGGGTTTAGGGTTTTGGGGTTCAGGGTTTAGGGTTTTGGGGTTTTGGGCTTTGGGCTTAGGGTTTTGGAGTTTAGGGTTTCGAGGGTTTAGGGTTTGGGGTTTAGGGGTTTAGGGTTTAGGGTTTTGGGGTTCAGGGTTTAGGGCTTTGGGGTTTAGGGGTTTGGGGGTTTAGGGGTTTAGGGGTTAGGGTTTTGGCGTTTTGGGTTTTGGGGTTTAGGGTTTAGGGTTTGAGGGTTTAGGGTTTAGGGGGTTTGGGGTTTTGCGTTTAGGGCTTCCGTGAGGGCTTCCATGATGGCTTCTGTGAGGGTTTCGCCTTTTTTTTGTGTTTTTTTACAAGGTTTTTTTCCAGGGCTTCAGAAGAGCTTCTAGGAGGGCTTTGTTGGGGCTGCGATATGGCTGGTCGATGAGGGCTTCTATCAGGTTTCTTAAACCCTAAACCCTAAACTGTACAAAGGCTTATGTCAGGGTTTCTGCAGGAAACTTCTGCACGGCACGGGCTTCTTCAAAGAGGGATGTGCAGCAGGGCTTCTACGAGGTTCTATTTTTTTCCATTCCGATTCCGATCCCCGGCGCCCTAAACCCTAAACGGTTTAGGGTTTAGGGTTTAGGGTCTCTGTTGCGGTGTTTTTTGCGCTTTCAGGGAGTCCTTCAGTGCTGTCAGTATCCTAAACCGGTGTTTTGGGAGCTTGAAACATTCAAATCATAAACCCTGAACCCCGAAAACAACAACCTAAACCCTAAACCCTGCAAAAAACAGGCCTTACACCCTCATCTCTGGAAAAAGAGACGTTGAACCCTGAACACTGGAAAAAAGAACACCTTAAACCCTAAACCCTAAACCCAGGCCCTGGCTGACAGAGCTTGATCTCGGCCCAGGCACGAACACCTTCTCGATCCTGCGAGGAGCCCGAGAGGCAACACAGGCCCTAGGGGGAGCGCCAACCCTAAACCCCTAAAGCCCTAAACCCCTACACCCAAAACCCAAAACGGAAGGCCAGGAGCTTTAGGGTTTAGGGTTTAGTGGTTAGGGCTGTGGCGGTTAGGGGATTAGGGTTTAGGGTTTAGGGTTTGGGGTTTTGGGTTTGGTTTAGGTTTTAGGGATTAGGGGTTTAGGGTTGAGGGTCCGTAAACCCTGAACAGTACTAGTAGCAAAGACCCGAAGGCCCCAAGCAGAATCGAGCCACATGCAAGGGACAGTCACCGATCACCGGCCCCACGTCCAAAAAGCAAGATCAGCCTTCAACCCTCAACTCCAAACCCTAAGCCCTGCAACCCCTCACCCCTCAACCCCACAACCCCTAACCCCTGAACCCCTAAACCCCTAAACCCCAAAACCCCAAACTCCAAAACCCTAAACCCCCTAAGCCCTGACCCCTGAACTCCTAACCCCTGAACCCTCAACCCTCAGCCCTAAACGGCCCCGAATCCTAGTCATGCAGGGGTATGTGGGGGCAGGTCTACTGCCCAGCACTGTGCACAGCCTGGGCGATGAGTCTTGGCCGGACTTCTCTGGACATTTCTCTTGGGTTCAGGGTTGGTTGGAATTTTTGGGGTTTACGGTTTCGGGGTTAGGGTTTTGGGTTTAGGGTTTTGGATGGATTTTTTTAGCTCCGAGACGCAGAGAGTGACGGATGAGGGCTTCAGGATAAGTTTAGGGGTGTTTTCGTAGTAGGACGTCAGTCGGTTAGAGATAGCATCATACTAAGTAGTGGGCATCAACCGTGGCCCTAACTCCCCAAACGCAGATCCCTTTAAAGAAGCACTGAAGATAGAACCCTCTAGTATCCTTAAAGGGATCCCTATTATAGAACCAACCTACAGAGCCCTTCAAGGATCCCTGGTATAGAACCCTATAGTACGCTTAAACTTTAAGGCTTAAGGGATCCCTATGATAGAACCCTACAGAGCCCTGTTACCAACCTCTGTATAAAACCCTATGAAGCCTTGAGCGATGAGTTGTTTCGCACCCAGGAGACGTGGCTGGCCTTCGTTGGAGCCTAAACCCGAACATCCCAAGCCCTAAAGGCCCCTAAGAACCCTAAAGGCCCCAAGAACCCTAAGAACCCTAAAGGCTCCTTAAACCCCAAACCCAAAAGGCCCTAAGAACTCAGATAACCCTCATATACCCCTTATATAGTCTCAGAAAGCCCCTATATAACCCCAAGGGTCCCTTTAAGGGTCTCTCCTTCAAGGAGACGTGGCTGGCCTTCGTTGAGCTGCATGGCCTCTACTGCCTCCTCGCCGCTCTGCTCCGTCGGGCCGCCATCTGCTTGGAGGCGCACCGACGGGTTTAGGGCAGGGGGCGGTTTGGGCTTCAGGGTTTGATGAGTCTAGGGTATAGAGTTGAGGGGTTTAGGGGAGCCTAGGGTATAGAGTTGAGAGGTTTAGGGTTGGAGGGTATAGAGTTTAGGGCTTTAGGGTTGTAGGGTTTGGAGTTGAGGGGTTTTAGGGTTGGAGGGTATAGAGTTGAGGGCTTTAGGTTGTAGTGTTTGGAGTTGAGGGGATTAGGGTTGTAGGGTTTATAGTTGGGGTATAAGGTTCAAGGGAAGGGCATAGGGTATGGGGTTTAGGGTTTCGGGTTGAGGTACAAAGCAAAGAAGCGGCTTGATTTGGGAGTCTCAGAAAAAAGGTGGGACCCAGAAAACAGACCCCAAGTTGTAGGATCCGCCCCTACCGAATTACAGTAGAGGGTCCGAGGCTTCTCCGGGTCCAGGTATATCAAGAGGTTTCTAGTTATGCGTTAGGGCGTGGACATGTGCGCTCTGGGCGCTGCAGGTGCATCCCTCTGTCTCTGTGTGTGTGTGTGTGTTTGTGTGTGGGTTGGTGTTGCAGACATGCTCTCCGCTCTCACCTCAGCCCACTAACGAAAGCATAAGCAGAGGCCATCCAGGACTATGCCAAGTTCATGTGCTTCCTGCCGGTGCATCAGGCCTCTCTGCTCGACCTCGCACCCCGGTTGACTATTTTTTGAATTTCAATTACTTTGCCCGGTGAGAGTTGCAGCGGTGAGATGAGAACGATAACCATGCCAGCCGCCGTGGTGCAAGCCAATATGGAAAAAAGATAGCAGTGGAAGATATTTAAGGCTGCGCGTCTGTACGAGGCACCCTGTTTTCTGCCAGCACATCAAGTGCTTCTGTACGAAGCACCGTATCTGGTAACAACCAGTCATGCAACACTGCTGATAAGAAATTGAAGCCTATGTAATTACAAATATTAGATCTTATTCCTTAGGGTTCCTTATTACACTGACCTAGATTACGAAGGCCCGTGTATTAGAGTTTATGGTGGTATCAGAGGGTGATGGTGGGCATGTTCGCCGCGACCAACATCCTGCGGATGCTTCGGGGTGATATAGGTCTTTCATTAGGCTCATTGGACGAGGGTTTGGACAGTAGAGTATAAGTTTAACAACAAGAACCCTAGGTTACGAAGACCGTGACCGCGAGTTTATTTATGGTGATGGCAACAGATATTGGCATGGCATTGTGTTGTTGTTGGTGATCGCCAGACGGGCGAAGCCAAGTATGCAGCCCTAAACCCTAAACTTTACTAAACCCTAAACCCAAAAAGGGAGGTGCCCACCGAGCCTAGACTTCGGCGATTAGTCTGTTTTCCACTCGAAATGCAATCTTCCCGCAACAAACAATCCTTCCTAACAGCCTTGTGGGACCCTGCATCTCACAAGCCCTTAGCATTGAAAACCAGCTACGAAGCCCGATCCCAATGCAACCCAGGAACAGCTTTTCCCCCAGCTCAGAGCGCACATTGTGCAGAAGACACAGCAGCTCTTTGGCCGCAAGGGGTTCCTTCCCGGCCCTGCTTTTTCGAACGCCGGACGAGATGAGAGGTAAGAGTCAGTTAGAGTAGGCGTGGAACCAGGAGTTGCAGTCGTAGTCGTCGTCGTCCTAGTCGTCGTGGTGGTGGTGGTGGTGGTGGTGGTGGTCGTGGTAGTGGTAGTGGTAGTGGTAGTGGTAGTGGTCGTGGTCGTGGTCGTGGTGGTAGTGGTAGTGGTAGTGGTAGTGGTCGTGGTCGTGGTCTTGGTCGTGGTCTTGGTCGTGATCGCGGTGGTGGTGGTAGTCGTAGTGGTAGTGGTTGCAGCAGTCGTGAACGCGCCCAGCCAGATTGAATCTACACCTGAGGCGGCAGTTGCCGCCCTGCTGGGCGCCGCTTCCATCGGCGGCCGCTGGGCGATAGTTTTTTTTTTGGTCTTTATCTTTGTTTGTGGCTTTGTTCTGTTCGAATTATGTGCGAAGATGCTTGCCTCATGGGGGATTGCGGACTCGTGGTTTGAAGATTGAGGGTTGTGTGTTGAAGCTACTAGCGATTTGGAAAGGCCTCCATATGGTGGCAGAGCACATGATGGGTGAAGCTGTGAGGAGGTTCTGCCATCGCATTGTGCCGGGAAAATGGAGCCACCAATGTGTCCTGGTCATCTTGATCTAGCTTTTTTTTTAGGGTGGAGGGGGGGGCTTGGTCATCTTTCCCCAGTTGCCCCACTTGCCCCACTATGAAGGGCAAGATGACCCAGATTACCAAGATGACCCAAGGCCCCCCCACCCCCGTCATCTTGGTCATCACCCCCCCCCTCCGCAGTGGACCATGTTTGACGAAATGACTGGTCAGGTTGAACATGTGTATTCTCGAGCTTCGTGTTGCCAGCATTATTATCACGACTGCGGCACGCGACCGCGGGTCTCATTACTGCTCCGATTTCATCATCGTAGGAATTCAAGATCATGCCGATCAATAGGCGTTTTTCTTAGATGTCAGTGGAACCGGCATCAGCCACCCCGGTTGCCTTACATGTAGATTGTAGACAAAAGTTCCTGTATGGTAGTCAACAAACGGAAGTCATACATAGAGCCTTCCCGAACCCAACACGCAAAGCCACAAACGCCAAACCTTGAATCGAGCTCTTCGGGACTCAGTGGATCCTTCAAAACGACCTGCAAAGGATAGTTTACTAATTAAACCCTAAAGCCTAAACCAAACCGTACCCTAAACCCTAATTTCGGTGCCAACCCACAAGCCCGGCAGAGGCACCAGCTTCGCCACGGCACCTCCGCAGGCATGCTATCCTGAACCTTAAAAGAACCCACTTTCTTAAGGACGTACACAAGGAAATCATAATAAGGAACCCCTAAAACCATAGTTTCTTCAGGGTCCAGAACCCTAAACCCTAAACCCTAAATCATAATAAGGAACCCCCTAAAACGATAGGTTCTTCAGCGTCCAGGTCGGGATTCTTCCAAGTTTTGAGTGGAGGGTTTTCCGTGTCGAGCAAGGGAGTTTAGGGTTTAGGATGTATAGGGTTTTGGGATTAGGGTTTAGGGTGTAGGGTGTTTTGGGATTTAGGCTAGGGGTGGATTCATTTCTGGTTCCGGGTTTCAAGGTTCAGGGTTTTGAGGCCTAGAGCTAGCTAGCGGCTTCGCGTTTAGGTCGCAAGGTCTATGGCTTATAGGGTCCTAACTCAAAAACTAGGACGTGATACCCTAAACCACCCCCTAAACCCCAAACCCTAAATTTAAACCCTAAACTCGATTGGGACGGAAGATGCACGGTGACGGATCCTGGCGGCTTCTGGCGCCCAAGCCTTGAAAGCACGAAGGGACAAAATCCTAAATCCTACTGTTGATGATATATAAAAACTGCATTACCCTAGGGACCCTAAACTATGGGAGTTGTGGTATCTTCCTTATTATGGGTAATGCAGGATTTTGATCATCCACCGTATCCCCAAGCCCCTTCTGAACCGTAAATCCTCCGGGCTAAGTATCCACGCATACATGCGCAGGTTCCGTTGCGAGTGCTGTCGCGGGTGCGGCCCTTAACGGAGGTGTGAGGCAGCAAAAAAAGACTCTGAGCCATCGTATAAAATAGTGTTCCCTTTTTTTCCCCTATCATGAACCTCGGGGTACGAGTGCTTGTTCTATGGTTTATAAACTTTGGCCCGCAAGTTACTATGTCGGAAACTCTGAGACGCCTTGGTATTCAGTGGGTAGGGTAAAACCTAAACCCGAAACCCTCCTACACCCTAAACCTGTTAAGCGCTAAACCCTAAACCCTAAACCCTAAACCCTAGACCCTAAACCCCCTAAACCCTAAACTTGGGATTTCTGGTTTGGGGGTTCTTCAAGTTTTGAGGCACTGGGTTTCCTAGAGGGCTGCAGGTCGACAGCTACTTTAACCTACCAAAACCTACCTTTTTTAAAGCAGGGTCCATAGAAATTCCATGTAATAGGAACCTACCAATAAACAGTCGGTTATGGTAGGTTAAGGTGGAGTCTATGACAGCTTATGGCTAGTGGGGATTATTAAGTTCAGGCCCCTATCTCATAGTACCCTTATCGTACTTGTTTAGAACCCTTATAGATTCTGTCTTAAAGGAACCCTTTTGCAGGAACCCTGTTCTACATCTTAGGGCCCTTACATTGCCTGGAGGGACGTGATCGGGCTTGGGGTCCGGCTTTCAGTCCCGTGATAAGGTTTAGGGTTTAGGGTTTAGGTACCTTGTAGCGTAACCTCAGTTACGAAGTTGTCGTTCCTTCCGAAGCCGCTATAAGCCCAACCTTCAGGCCGGGAGCCCTAAACTCTAAGCCCTGAGCCTAAACCCTCAGCCCGAAAAGGCCCCACGCAGCTGCACTGAGGAGCCACAGGCACCGACACTCACAGGTCGTTCCTTGGTTCGCTCAAGCCCAGGCAGGGCGGGGGTTTTGGGTTTTGGGTTTAGGGTTTACGGTGTATATATACAGTGTGCGCGCGGTGGGTGCGCCTTTTGCTTCAGGAACAGGGGCGCACCCACTAATCGCGCTCTTGCGTCAGCATGTAGTCATGCCCCAACCGCACCGGCCGCTCGACGAGAAGCAAGTGTTTCCAATTTCCAACAAACAACTTGCCCCTCGCACCCTGCGAGGGTGGAGACCAAACTGCCAGCTTGGAGTGCCAGATTAGGACAGGCTCAGGAGTCTTGGCGAAGGCATTTCAAGACGGTGGAGGAGGAGGAGGCGGGTCATCCTTCCCAGACCGCCAAGAAGAAGGGTAGGTGGCTTCCTAGCACCGCCCAGGTTCCTGGAATTTGCAAGCGTGTGGGGGTACCCCCAGACCCCCAAAGGCTCCCCACTATAACAGGCTGACACTTGTAGAGGGCGTCCACGTATACCGGAAGGCTTTACCCTATTTATTGGGCCCTTAACCCTAAACCCTGAACCCTAAACCCTAAACCCTAAGCCCTAAACCCTAAGCCCCAAGCCCTGAGACCTGAACCCTAAACCCTAAACCCTAAACCCTCCCTCACCGTTCTGACGAGACGCTCGGCCCGGGGGCCTCGGTAGGAGCCTCGAGCGCCCATGCAAACGGTCAGCGGCGCTCTCGGCAATTTAGTGTTTAGGGTTTATAGGGTTTAGGGTTTAAGGTTTAGGGTTTAGGGTTTAGGGCTTAGGCGTCCTAAAGCTGCCATGGAAGAGTTTCCAGCTGATGCAGCACTCACGACTCAAATGCCAGCTCCAACACTAAAACACGTTGTGTGGAGCGTGCGCCTTCGTTATCAGAATAAAAGCAAAAAACCCCTAAAATCCTGCTCTGATTGTTCGAGCTCCTATACTAGCCCCCGAAGCGTCTATACGCATTAAGCACACCAAACGCCCTATCGCCAGGGCCGAGGACTCCGCGCCGCCTCTTTGATTCAGGCAAAATGGGGTGGACTTACAATTTTGCGAAGATGTAGGTTTTTGGTTCAGGATTTTGGGTTTTGAGTTGTTTTCAATCCTTTTCCAGTCCCCGCACCATGAATCGCCCCAATCCCTTCGGGTTTAATCTGGGGTTTAAAGCTGTTTAGGGTTTCGGTGAACACTAAGCCCTAAACCTTTTGTCTCGAGGCCCAAGGAGGCAGCGGACACTCAGCACCGCAAACTTAAGCTCCGGAAATGCTGTAGTACATGCAGAACCACCGCATCAACAAGGGGGGGCCTTTAACAATCACAATAGGGTTTTGGGGCATATTATACTATGAATGCAACCAGGAAACTTAACGAATATTATTGGTAATACTGGTGATGATATAAATCCTGCATTACCTTGAGGACCCGAGACTATGGGAATTATGGTACATTCCTTGTTATGGGTAATGCAGGATTTATACCATCAGCCGTAAGTCCGCTCTGCCCTTGCCACAAAAGCATGACCCTGCAACCCTGAACTCAGTGTCCCCGGTATCCAAACATCATAGCATTCGCGCAGGCCCCAGCGGGATACCGAATAGGAATAGAACGCAGGGCTGAGGGTTCCAGGTTTAGGGTATAGGGGGGCTTAGGGTTCTTAGGGTTCCGGGTTTAGGATTTAGGGTTCTTAGGGTTCCGGGTTCAGGGTATATAATAGGGGGGCTTTGGGTTCCGAGTTTAGGGCATAAGGGATTGCTGAAGTCCGTTGGGCTGAAAGTTATACACTCTCTGGGTAATCGTGCTTTTTGTTTTGGAAACCTAGATGGGGGTTTCCGAAAAATAGGGGACCCGAATAAAGTACTCTAAATAGTAGGTTCCTTATTAGAAGGACACCAAAACACGGTACCCTAATTTTCGGAATTTCCCAAATGGGTCAACTGTAGAGTTTAGGGCTTCGGGTTCACAGTCCCGAAACCTTGAACCTGCAAGCCAATAGGTCCTGCAGGTACCCTGAAACAGATGCCCAACCCAGCCCTTAAGAAGCGCAGAGCGCCATTTTCAAAGATAAGCAAGACAACAGAAAGCCCGTTGAGGGTATCACAAAAAGCCCATATAGGACCCCCTAAGGAAGACGTACTGGATGTCAGCTTGGGAACTTCATCACCTCTCTTTGTGGCCTTACAGAGATACCTACTCGCATGATACTTTCCAGCCAAGTGCATTCACTCCCTAAGTTGACAGCCTATGAAGCGATCCTGTAACACCCTGGAGATCTCTTGCAGTACCACTACCTGTACCCTGAAGAACCTACCTTTTTAGGGTTGCCAGCTCTTTGTTGTGATTTCCTTATTATATGGTAGTTGATCTAAAGCTCCTTGTGGCATAATTTATATGAAACGACAACTGCATAGCTAAATATGCCTTCGCGAAAGTTCTGCGATGGTGCCGCTACATTTATGCTTTTCTGCGAACGTCATCTGTTTAGCCTACTTGCCGCATTATTTTTACTATTGCTGCTACTCTTACTAGTACTACTATTGCGATTACTGCTACTGTTTCTGTTACTATTACCATTGCTATTACTTTTACTATTTCACCATTTTACCATTTTACTATTTTACTATTTCGCTATTAGTATTACTATCACTATCACTATTGCTATGACCAGTACTATTACTATTACCATTACTATGACCATTACCATTACTACTGTTATTATTATTATTATCATCATTCTCATTACTATTACCAGTACTATTACTATTATTATCGCTATCACTATCACTATTCACTATCACTAACACCATCACTATTACTATTACTATTACTATTACTATTACTATTACTATTACTATTACGATTACTATTACTATTACTATTACTATTACTATTACTATTACTATTACTATTACTATTACTACTACTATTACTATTACTATTACTAACAACTACTACGACTACTACTACTA
>CAJNJA010012253.1:8711-38776 GCA_905231915.1 Symbiodinium necroappetens | reverse complement strand
TTGAAAGGGACAAACCCTTCTCGCACAATTGACTCAAGGCCTCTTAGTCACCACCAGTCGATTTGACACGACTGCTGGCCGGCTTAGTGTGGAAGGGATTTCCCTTCAAAACTAAGCTGCTGTCTGACGGAAAAGGCCCAATATTAGGCCCTCACGATGTCAGGCTTCAAGCCTGCATCGCCAAGTTGCAGTGCATGATGTAGGACCTGAAAACAGGTAGCAAAGAATTTAGGGAGCTTAAGTGACAGCTGGCCAGGCCGTGGCGTCTTTGACCAGCACTACTCGCAAAACAACCTATATCAACCCATTACGTGTGCCGCTAAACAACCTCCACACAAAGCACGAGCAGACATGACTGGGGTTTGTGCCAAGAATCGCACAGTAGCAACTGAGATCTCTTGCCCTAAAACATAGGGCCAAAAATGGATACTTGTATGGTTCAGTCCTGTAACATAGCAACAGGTTTCAAACAGCTCATGCGCAGGCCTCAATCAAGGCTGCAAACCCTGGCCAACTGTAATACGGCCTGCTCCCACTGCGTGCTTCGCTCGCATGCCTCCGGTGCCGCTGCTGGTGATTCTGTTTTAATTATATACTGGTCTTGCCTGCTTTCGAATGTGAGCTTTCGACCAGGCTAGACTGCGATTGCCATGATTTTCGATGTTGTCTATGCAGGAAACAGAAGATGGATAACAAGAATCCTAGCGAGATAGCTAGATGGAGATGGGGAGGGAGAGAGAGAGAGAGAGAGAGAGAGGGAGAGAGAAAAAGAGAGAGAGAGAGAGAGAGAGAAAAAAAAAGGGAGGGAGAGCGAGACAAGAGCGACAAGACAGACAGCCAGACAAACAGACAGACAAACAGACAGACAGACCGACCGACCGACCGGACCGACAGACAGAAAGAGAGGGAGAGAAAGAGAGAAACAAACAGACATAATTTGCACGTACATGTGTACGTTTGTATATGTATGCACGAGTATGTACGTATGCACGCATGTTTGTAGGTATGTATGTATGTATGTATGTATGTATGTATGTGTATGAGGGCCGTGCTTCAGGGTAGAGTCTTCCTCCGAAAGGCCAGGAAGCTCGAAAGTTGCTGGAGCCCCAGAGCATCAGAAGTCTCCAAGCCCAGCCCTTTGGAAAGGTCACGGCCTTGAGGGCTGCATTCTGAGCCACGGTGTCCGTTTGTTGAGAGGCTCGGCCTCGACTGGAAAATGGCTGCAGTTTAACCAGGTGAAGACCCGCGGCTCCAGCTGAACAGGTTTGGGGCATCCTAAAACCGCCCCTATGCGCCGCGAGAAGTGAAGTCCAACCACTTCGTGAAGGCCCACTTTAAACCTGTGGCTTGCATGCGTCTTGCGGAAGGTTTAGGCTTGAAGGCCTGCACCTTCTGGAGAGGATTGGGCTCTCGAAGCTGACCCCTCAGGCCCCCCGCAAGTCCCTTACTCAAAGCCCACGGCAGTATTTCCCCATATCCTGAATTGCAAGTGTTTCGGGCTGTGGTGTGCTGGGAACGTTGTAGACATTGGTCTCATGATTCAAGACAGTCTCTTGTATTTATGGTTCCTACGGCCTCATTTTGGCCTCTGCGGCCTAACGCTCGCGACTGGAACACATCGGCCCCGAAAGCCGTGGCCCAGAGCTCTGACTTCGAGAGGCCCACACGCAGCTCTGCGAGCAGCGCCAACGCCTCCGGCCAATGGCCCTGCCTGCCCAAGGCCTCGAGAGGGGCGTTCGGGAGCCGCATGGGTGGGGAGGTCCCAAATCTGGTTTTTTCTTCATAGGAGGACATTGATGGTGGCTTCGCGGCGGTCGGGTTCACAGCCACAGCAACATCTAGCTTTACAAGGGCGGCTAGAGAAAGCTAGAAAAAATATAGAAAGCTAGAAAAGCTAAATAATCACTTTGCTCATGTAATTAAGATCTGTGGCTTTGAAAGAATGAAAGGGTACGCCCGGTAACGCAATAGAGCCCTAAAGTGCTGGGCTTTCTGGTCTCATAATGGAAAGTTAGACACCAAACCATGCGCACCACCATGCAAATAACTAGGCCAACCTAGATGGACAATGCTAGATAATGCTAGACAATATGCTAGATTCCGGGCAGGTGCGGAGTACCAGGGATGCTAGAAAATGCTAGACAATGCGAGAAAATGCTAGATACTGCTAGATTTTGTAATTCGATTTACTTTGCTGGATTTCGCTTATGTCTCGCGAAAGTTGACTTCGGCAACCACTTCCCTAGGAAGGAAATCGGCAAGGCCAGTGCAGCACTTTGAACATGGGGATGTCCCAAAGACGAGAAAGATCCTAAAGCTTCCAGACATGCAGGAGCTGCCTGCAAATTGCGGAAACAGAAACGGATCCCGAGACAGCAAAAGTCCAGAGTTATCCAGAGCTAAGATCAGGGGCACGCAGAGACTAGTTCAAGGCTATTGCTCCAGCTTCAACTGTGCCACGCAAGTGACCTGCTCACCAAATGCCCGCTGCCTAAGCCCAGAACCGTGAGGGCTTTCGTGGAAGCCTTCGCATCTCCCTGAAAGGCCATCCTGCGAAAGGGGAAGCTTTCAGAGTCCGTGGAAAGGCAAAGGACATATTGCCAGTGCGATTCTGTGTGTATATACACATGAACAGCTTTTTGTTATATACATATAATATATACACACGTATGTACTCATTACGTCTCTGTATGTATTTACACGCAAACTATGTCATATGTGTAATTAGTTTACGGACTTTCCTCTCTGTGGGTATATTAACACACGGCTCCCTAGCCAGTGTCGAACATGGCTCAGCGAAGGGCCACATGCATGCGCACAACAACTGCCTCGCCTCCGCAGGGAATCCAAGCCACCATCACCTGGCACTCCTCGGCAATCTCAATACCATGCTTCACTACTAAATCAGTAGGAAGCCCCAGGACTGCTAACATGTGTTGCATGCACAGCTGCATGGCTCAGCCAGCACTGAAGGCGTAGACACACTCATGAGTCATTAGGATTCCAGCATTCCCAGATACATGAAAGCAGCGACACTTCAAGATACAATCTATCACGATACCCTGTTGCAATCATTTGCTACAGTGACGCAGCCACCAACTCGTGCAATGTGGCTCAGCCTCTCTCAGACCCCCGCTGCCACGTGCATGGCGCGCGTCTGCCGCATAGGACCTTGCCAAGCTCTGATGGCTGTAAACCTTTGCACGGGGATGTTACGGGCCTTCTCTGTTGCCTGAGGGACTTACGCGTGGGACGAGTCGTGATAACAGATGCTTTTCAGCCCTCGGCTAGTGTTCGAAGAACCAGCCTCGAAGGCCCGGAGGGCACTGGACAACCGCTCTTTGAGCCCAGGGACCTTCCGCACGATTCCTCGGACAGTTGGAGAGGCTGTTCGGTTTGGGTCTGTTCTCCGGGCTTCAACAAACTCTTCAGGACAGGAGCTTCTTGCTGGACCTCTTTAGTTCCTCCTGTCGAAACCGGAAGCGACCCCTACATCATCTGGTCAGAAACTCAAGCGGCCGATGCCGAGACGAGTGATGAATACCTTGTATCCTCTGGATGTGGTTCATGATGTGTTGTCCTGAAACACCGTACTGCGTGGTGGCCTGGCACGCCTAAACCCGCCTCCTGATGGCATGACTGAAGGGATGTGACAAGCGACAGAGTGCCGGAACGCCGCATGGGCAAGCCGCAGCTTACGCATTGCTCGTGTGAACGAGACATCCCCGGGTCACAGGCTTTAAGTTTGCGGGCGGGTTTGAAGTCTTCCGGACTTGGCTGCCGAAGAAAGGTTTCCCAGAGAGCCAGGTGCGGTTTCGAAATCTGTGCAGCACTGGATGTCCCATCTTGGCCCAAGAGCAGCGGAAGCGAAGCCTTAAGTCAGTCCTCAGGCTGAGAGTCAGCCTCTGCTGCTTTCGAATCCATGAAACACTCTTGTTCGGCTAGAGCTTTACAGAGACTTTTGAGCATGGGTAAGCTTCAAATTATGCACCCAGCTCCTGCTTGTGTAAAGTCCCAAGTCGTGCTTCTTCTTTGTGATAGTGTGACTTCCTCAACCTCACCAACTCCCCAATCCTGAGGTGGTGCAACAGCAGCGAAAACTTGGGGCACCAGGTTCTGCGTCTTCAGGTCGCGGTGGATCATGATGGGATCGCAACTTGGCATATCAGAGGAATATTGGAATCTGCAGTTCTACCGCAGCCAGCGACCATCACCGTCAACGTCAAAATCATCATTGTGAGTTCCCTCATCGCAAATGTCTCATCACCGCTATCAATGCCATCATCAGAATCAGCAACAGCTGCTGGAGAAACAGCCGGCAATCATCAACGCAACCATCACGAGCACCCTCACCGTCAGCGTCACCATGACGGATCATGACCATGACATGACCATGAGCATCATCATCGTCACAATCATCGTCATCATCATCATCATCACCATCATCACCCTCGCCCTCATCATCCACGGTAACATACCGTCAGTGCAATCATCTCAAAGGGGGGTGCTGGGCCACACATGCAAGGAAAAGGCATGTAAGCTGCTGGCAACCTTTTTCGAAAACCCACACAACCTACAACCACATCGGATAGGTCGTAACACATAGCCGGCGTTGCTTTAGACTTCTCCAAGCTTGTGCCCCGACATGTTGCAGAAAGATCTCATGCTCCAGGGACTAAAGTCAGAGGGCTGGGCCTCATGAGCGACACGTCACCCACGAAACCAGCCGCTTGAGAAATCTAGCACTGACAAGAATAGGTTTCACAGAAGGTGCCCCTCTCAGTCTGCACCCAATCAGCTTTCAAACGGAGCTCAAGGGCAGCGGATAAAACCACACAGCATTGGAGTCCCCGGCCTGTGCATGAAACCCACGGCAGAGGTCACTTGAGACGAAATCTTCAACCTGCGCACGGTCTTCGGGGTCCACGCACGTAGCAAAGTAGTCTCCAAGTGGTTCGTTGGAACTTCTGTCGTTGCCAGAACTCCCAACAACCAAGGTGAAGTGATTTGGGCACGGAACCACTCAAAGCGAGATCGGGTCTCAGCGAGCGATCTTGATTCTATTGAGTCTTTCGGGGGACTGCATTTGGGGCGATGATAAGCAGAACGGATTTTTTCCGGCGGTTGTACAGGATGGCGGGGTTTTGGAGCGCGCTCATATAAGGTACTTGTATAGCACGATCTGGAGAGATTGCTTTGCTATTCAATGAGATTACGGATATGTTTGGTAGTCTTCAATTTGATTTGTGTTCCGGATGGCTGTAGCCAAGATTGACATCTGTTGTTGTGGCTCTGGCTGGTTTTCGAAGTCGGAAGTGAAGCTGGCGAGTTGTGGCACCCGCACAGGGATCACCAAACAATCTTCGGCAAAAGCTTTAAACTTCGACGTCCAACCTTAAAGATACACAGCTGAGCCCGATACCCAAAACTCGAAAATGCAACAGCTCAAATTCGAACAACAAGGCCTAAGTCTAAAACCGTAAACAGGAAACTACAGCCTGGCAAGACCTACTAATTGAGAAAACATCCCTGCATGTCTTCGGCCTTTATCGGGATGCATCGGAGGCTCGTTGTCTTTTCTGTCACTTCGGACACAAGTGTTCCGCATTACAGAACCCAGAAAGGCAGCCCCAAATCCGCCTCAAAGCAGCTTTGAGGTTGACCCGCTGGATGAACCTGGGAAATCTGTCGAGCTCCGCCCTGCTGAGAGACCATCGCAAGGTGAGGCATTGCATGCACATACGTATATCCATGTACATATTCATGTACAATTTTTTGTATATACACATACACACAAATATGCACGCGCGCGACCCCTGCCTGCGGTTATGCCAAAGTCGGTGAAAAAGGAGGCTAAATGATTCGACCCCTGCCTGCGGTTATGCCAATGTGACTCGAACTATACAGATCGGTCCCACACCCTTTACAGACTTCAGAGTACGGTGTCGTTCTTCGGAACATTTTTGTCTGCCGTAATTACTCCTGACTGCGGCTGGCCCTAGCAACATAGATAAAGGCCCGTGCCGACTCCATTTGCAGTTCTGAGCCTTTAAATCTGTAGACATGTGTGATGCGCTGTAAACAGCTTCGATAGAGTATAGCACTGTGTACTGTCGTTGGTAGCCCAAATCATGATGTATTCTTGCTGATCTTGCTGCACCCGATCACGCCTGTCATGCACCTGGCTAGCAGCCGTGCAGATAAAACAAAAACTGCAAGCTGTAAGTGGTTCTGCAAAGAGAGTGTAGGGTGTGTGCAGAATGCTGTCAAGTTGGTGTCATCTGCCCGTGCATTTTTTTTGTTGTGTGGGGTGGGAGGGGGCTTTCCTGACCTCTCGACAACAAGGAAGCACCAGGACAACCGGCCAAATGGCACCAACATGACAAGTAACATACACTTACAAGAGTCTAAACGGATTCGGATTCTGAGGAATAGAGGCCCGAAGCTCTCAGAACATTAAGCACAGTTGTCTTTCCTGATGGCTGCAAGCTGGCTTGCACCAATCTGGCAGTGCCATACTCAATGGTGCTTATTGTTACGGTGCTGTCTTACACTGCTATTTGGGATTGTTCGGCCATGCGTGCTGCGATCTAGTTGGACATCTTGTGCCTCACCCTGGCATGCTAAGCTTTTTTTGCGATGTTCGACATGTATGGCCAAGTTGCGCAAGGTTCATGGGTGTTGTCAATGGCATTAGCGTGTGTGGTGTATTACATGACACACTACACGATTGAGACTCTGAGCATCCTTCGTTGTACCGTATGACACTGTACGACCAAGATTCAGATTATCCTTGCTGGATCTTTAGTACACGTCGTCGATCTGGGTCGCGGGGCTGGATTTCTAAGAGTGGATTACACGCTTCAGCATGGAGAGATGATGCTGTTGTCGGAGTGGCGCAAGGACACCGTCCCTAAGCTTCGTGTGGGTATGAGTCAGACATCGGTATGCTGTGGATCAGGGACCTCCAGTACAGTCGCCATGTATGCCAGGCTTGTGTCCACCCAGGCTTACACCAGATTGAGGAAAGGGACAAGAAGGCACAAGTATCCCGCTCAAGGGGTCCAGTTGGCTGAAAGTTGAGCCCTCGTCCATCTTCGACAAACTGTGCAGTGCTTGCACAGGACCCCTGTGCAACGCATTCAGGAATCAAAACCCTAAACCCTAAATCCCCTGAAAACAGTCTCCGGAACCAAAGCAAAGCCAAGCTGCAGCAGATCGAAGAGATTACCGTTTGGCAGAAACCTGAGCTTCGGTCGTAACAGAGGTCCCCTCTTCAGATTCCTATACACAGGGTCCCTCGATTGGGGATGTGCGTCTTGGTCTCCATCTGTTCATGCTGTCTCTGCTTCTCAATACTCTTGCGGCATTCATATGCCCCATTTGCCATTCTTGACTGATTTCGATCGCTCGCTGGATTGGCTGTCTAGCGCTCTACGACCAGTACTGCTACTGCTGCGGCTGCTACAACTGCCATTCTAACTCCGTCTGCTGCTACTGCTACTGCCGCTGCTAGTGCTACTGCTTCTGCTGTCTGCTGCTATGACGACGACCATGCCGTCGTCGCATCTCCAACTCCAAAGACGCTGCTCCTCTCTTGCTGGTTGCCACTTTGCGGCGCTGACGAACGGTGGGGGTCAACTTCACCGCTTAACAAGACAAGGCTTTGGGGTCCTCACTCCGTGACGACAGCCAGGTTCGGATGCTCGAGAATGCAGCCGATGTACCTGCGGCTGAGAAAGAAGCCCTCTCTCCAGCGACAGCCGCCGTCTCAAGCACATTGTGGATGTTTGGCCATGCTCGGCCCATGCGTGCATTTCCAGACGCATGGCCAAAACTTGCATGGCAATTTCCCACAGATCTGCTGGCAAAGATCTGATGATGCAAAACCCCATCATACCATTGTTGACTGGACGTGCACAAAGCATCCAGTTCTTGATTGTTATTTGGCTTGAAATTTCAGAGCCAAGCGACAACGCACTTGAAGGATCTAGTCTACGCGCAATGTTCGAACGACCTTGTGTTTGAGTAGCCGCTGTGCGACAGCCAGCTCTGCGAAATTATAGCCGGAACTTCTCCGATGCATCCATTCTACCTGCTGCCTTGCTAGGTTTCAACTCACCGGTGGTAAAAAGTCTAAGAAGTCGATTGAGAGCTTTAACAGGATGATGTTGAATGCATGTCAGGCCGGCTGGCCATAACCCTGAAGCTGTCAACCGACACTTCTCATAGCACCCGTCTGCAAGCGAAGGCGCACTTGACAATGCATGGCGCCTGGGTCTGATTCAGCTTCCTGACTCGAGAACAAGGACGGCCCGCCCTTCGACATAATAACATTAACAACAATAGTACGAGTAACACTATTTTGACAATAGAACATAATCGAATACGGTATGCCATAAGAATACTATAGTATACGATGACTCGGAGGAGCCTGTAGGAGTTGATTTCCCGCTCCAGGTTCCGCAGCTGCTCCTGGAATTTGGTTGCGACTGAGCTGTGGGCTTCGGAGGCCACTGGCGGGCCGACTTCCGAAAACCCTCTCGCGTCAGATCTCAACGCGTTCCAAGCAAACAAGCACGCCCCGCATTGCTCAGCCCGTCCGGTGTCATCGAACCATCTGGCCGCAGCAGGCTTCTCTTCACGCCTTGACTTGAATCATCGCTCGGTGCAAGTCCCAGCTTGGAAGCGCAGCAACACCGCACTAAGGACCGAACTCACATCAAGGTTCTTCAACCTCGCAGAGGCCAACCGAGACTTTCAGGACACCCTCAACTCACCAAAGCTGCAATTCCACCTATGCCACGCAAATACATTTCTCGGTGCTCAAACAGGAAGCATCCTCTTCCAAGCCCTTCGGAAGCTGCCCAACCACACAAGTCGCCAGTTTGACCAATAGTCAGCTCTACAGGTCTCTTCACTCGTCCCGGAAAGCTGAGGGGCTCGCCTGGCTAAGAAGACCTCTCCGAAGCTTCCCATCGATATGGGTTTGACCTCGCTCGGCAAACACCGAATGTTGCGTGACTGCAAGCATAAGTGGGCTTTACATCTTCGGATCGCCGGCAACTTGACAGGAGCTTCTGTTACTGCATGGCAGTGGACACTGGGTGCCAGGCAAGTTTGATATCCTGCATTGCAGAGTCGCGTGAGACACAAGCCGTCACGAGTGTGCAAGCAAGGCTTCTAGGGCCCACATCATCATGCCACCCACCTTCCATTTGATGATCTCCTGCGGCATCAGTTGCACCTTAGCATATCTGCCATACGAGGACGACCAAACAACCAGCAAACTGGCGAATCCTGTACAGCGTGTGCACCGCTTGTGTGTTAAACAGGTGAGCCTAAACCCTGGACCTTCGATGGAGCGATGTCCAAAAGGAAAGAACCGCAACGAACATGCTGGCAAATTCGGCCGGGGGCCGAGCGACAAGCTTTAGCTCACCTGCTGCGGATGGAACAAGGACGTTTTACAGGGGGTCCCGACAACCAGCACTCCGCAGACAGAACCGCGAAGGCCTAATTAGAAAAGCAATGCCACATCCCAAGAGGTTCTCATCTGAATCTGATGTTCCAGGCTCTTGAACCCCCACCATGTCGAGTGATGCCATGACCGACGCTGGGATGCCCCTGCCAACAGTTGACTAGTCGACTAATCTTGGGTGAAGGCATTTACCTCATCAGCCAACAGACAAGCCCTAGCCACCCTAGGCCCTGATGCATCGGCGCCGCACCGTCCACATCTTTGACTTCCGCCGGCTTGAGCTTCTCTCTTGGGAGGAGGGGCGACATGTCCTGGCTAGGCTCGGGACTGTTCGAACGTTGAGGCTTCAGACCTGTTCGAGGTGCATCTTCTCTGCGCGGAGGTGCCACCTGCAAAACTTGCATGGTGATGCATTTAGCTACAGGGAACAATATGCTTGAGCCGAGCGCTAGACAACTCTTACAGAGGACGAGCTGGCATTGCAGCGGCAAGTTGTGCAACTGCTTTGTCCTATGACGGGCTGTTTTACTTGGTATTGTCTGCATAATTTGCGTGCTTAAGCAAAGTAGCTTCTTGCTGCCACCACAGATGTAGATAACACATGTACTGAGATACAAGAGGCTCCTGTCCGGCCGCGGCTGCAGCGGCGACTTGCGCAGCATACTGGCTCATGAAATGGGATTGATTGGACATTCAACGAGGTGCCGTAGCAAGCAGAGAGTGACGTGAAGGTCTCAGGGGATTTGACTAGAGCGCATTCATGCTGGGGGCCACCAAGGAGCCTCCTGCAATCGGAAAACGAGATATGCGAAAGAACTTAGAGCTGCGACGACACACTCAGCATATCTCAGCATCCTGAGCATGAAAAGAGGCTGCATGCCCGAAAGAAGGCCTGGGGTGGCCGCTCCGCTCCGGTCTTCCACAAAAGAACTAGCATCACGAGCACTAGGAATGCTCGCCGGTCCAACTGCGCCACACAAGCAGGCGAGAACCCATGAAACGGCTTGTCTTGGCAGCAAAACAACCCCAGTGCGATGAGCCTCGTCCGAGTCTGAACAGACTGCAATACCCGAGAGATGCAAGTTCAACCCCCCGGAGCTCTGAACCAAACTTTGCCAGTGCTGCCTCGCGACCTTAGTGCAACCAAGACGGGTTCTTGCGTGCAACAATCGGGGCTACATGGAAGGCAACAGCCTGGGCGGAGGCTTGGTCGCGTCAACCGACCGAAGAACCAGTGAAAGAAATAAATATCCAGTGAGGAATATAGTGGCAAGGTTTAGGAATGTCCACAGCTATCTTCGGTAAGCTGCCAGCTTGCGCCTGACGCAGACGAGCAAATTGCTCCACCGTCTCTGCAGCTGTGTCAAGATCTCATCAGCCTTGAAGATCGAATCGTGGCGTGAATAAAAGATCCTCTCGCTCAACTTGCCTAGAACATTTCCAAAGTGACATGGGCAGATGAGGGCTTGATTAAGGTCAGGTCACCTGCAGAGCCACACACACACACACACCAACTCTAGGACATGATGTCCCGAACCCCAATTCCTAAGCCCCAAAACTCATCAGTAAATCTGACAGACCAACAACTCTCAACTCCAAACCCTGGTCAAAGCCGGAAAGTGCGTAGGAGATCCCATCGATCAAAAGCCTCTGAACCCTAAAAATCCTAAACTCAACTCCTAATTAAGTTTAGGGTTTATAAAGGGTTTAGGGTCCACTCCTTTCCTCTTCCTGTCCTGTGGCTCCCGGCTCTCGTAGAAGTCCTCCGCTCCTCGGTGGCTGGGCTCCGCCTCAGCCTCCGGCTCGGACGGAGCCTCAGAGAGCCGCCCCCGCCCGGGTACGGAAGGAGGAGACTGGGAGGGTCCGAAGCGTTGAGGGGCTCCTATACAAGGGCTCCTCGAAGTCTGAATTCGAGATTTCGGGTCTGGGATGTGTTCATGGCATATTATATGGCATATAGGACTCAGGGTAGAGGAACCGGGTTGGGGGCACATGCCAATAGATGTGGCCGTGGGCAACTGTTTGGGAAGGAGTGAACATCAGGAGGTTTGGTGGACAGGTCAGAGAAGCTGGTCAGGATTTCGGATTTCTACACAAGCTCTTCGGCCTCTTCTGTGTCGTATTGGTTTCTCTCTGGACTTCAGTCACTGGTGTTCCTCAGCCCTAAGCCCCCTCATCCGATTCTTGCTCCAGCAACCCACAACCTCAAAAATGGCCGGCACTTCCGGTTGCCCAACATGGGTATAGCAAGGGTCTGAAGAATTGCTACTGATATTTCTTTGCAGCCTCAGAATTGCTACTGATGTTTGTTGCAGCCTCGTGTTATATATATATATATGCATGCAATGTATTTGTTTGTTTATGTATTTGCCCCTCCACCAAACAAAATCAACAATCAAGTCTCCTATGTATGCTCGAGCTCGTGGCCATCGCGCTGCCACCGCCGGTGACTGCGATCGCAACCGCTGACTGCGCCAGCCAGGCAAACCCAGGCTTCATCTTACGAACGACTGTGATTTCAGGTACTCGTACTATGTTAAGCTCTGCATGGGTGGTAGTCTAGCATCAAAGATGTTGCTATGCTTGGTCTATTGGTTCAAGTTCGGTTCTGAGGCATGACGTCGATAATCATAAGACGCGATGCAAATCCAGTTGGATCATCCGAGCAGTGCCCCTCAACTCCTCAACTCCCCCCTCAAACGATGATGGGGCACAGCCATCGCCTAGAGGCCCCCGAAAAAGGTCTCCAAGACTGGAAGGCGAAAGGCCCTAAACCCTAAGGTTTTTGGTTTAGGGTTTAAGGTTTAGGGTTCAGTAATTAGGGCTGGGCCTTTCGACCAGGCGTGCCGCGGCTGGAAGGCGGTCCCTTAGGACAACAGTTCTGTTCCAACCAGCATCCCACTCCAGCGGAATCTGCTTGCTAGCTGGCATGTAACAATCCGCTTGGTTGGCTCTAAAAAGAATGAGCTGGTGCCTCTGCCAATTAATTTCCGAAGGTTGATGTGCAAAAGATGCTTCTCAAGATTAGCTGGTGAATGTGGTGTCCGACCGCTTTTTTTGTCACTGCTCTCCATGCTGTTTTCGCGAACTCCTGCCCAGGCAAAGCTTCTCGTCTACATGACCTCCCGCAGGTCGACAGTCAGCCAGACCTACAGACCTATATGTCCCAATCTCATCTAATGCGTGTCCTTGACAGCGGGACAACCTGAACTGAACAACAAACCGTAGATTGAAGATCGAAGTGGCTTAAACAAGATCATCTTACCCTGCATGCACCTGATCACCTGCACTGATGCTGCGAATCACTCTGAAAACCAGAATACGTCAGGTCCCAGGCCTAAAAGCTCTGATAGAACATTGGAACTCCGACTGAAAATCCTGACAAGACCCATCACCCTTGCGCTGCCTTTGAAACTCAACCCCTCAAATCTAAGAAGCCCTAAATGTTTTTTCTCATTGCCGTTCACCGGGAATCCGGGCACCAGAAGGTCGTCGAGTTACGTTCTTGCCGAGGGACGGTTTCGTTCAGTTGCCGTGTCGAGGGGGAGGTGGGGTCCCATCCGTTCGGTTCTGACGACTTCTTCGATGCAGTACTGGGAATGGCTACATGGTGGAGGTTGGAGCCCTTTTTTGCGTTGCATGCCTGCAAGTGCCACCTTCTATTTGTTGTGCTGTATGTAAGCCTCGGCACTCTACGACACTATGCAGATAAAGGACCTCCCGCAACCCTACATGGCCGAATGGGGTTTCATCGCAAAACAAGAACTAAACCCTAAACCCTCAACCCTAAACCCACCTATCGTCTGGCCTGGCCGGCATTCCTCGGCGGGGACTTGCTGCCTGCAGGGTGAGAATCTCAAGATCGTGCTCAAGGGTGAATCCCGGATATTGCACCATCCACATTATGAATAGTATGGGCCCTTCTTCGGGTTTGCAGTTTCCGGGTTGGGGTTCAGATGCTCGGGTGCTGACTTCTGAGAGTGGGCACGGGCGGACATGCGCCGGCAGTGGCAGTGGGGCTGCATCGGGCGGCCGTGTCTGGCTCTGAATCTTCATAGGTTCTAAGCCAACAGAAGAAACCTGTCACAGTGCTGCAAGACGTTTTGAATCAACACGGGCAGCTCGTTTGGCTCAAGTCGGCTCGTAGGTCGTAAGATACAGGTTCTGCAGGTCAGTTTCCACAAAACTATTGACACCCAGCCTTCCTACGAAGTCCTTCCATCATGAGTTCATCATAAGATAAGAATCAGCCGTTCTTGATCCTTCGGCTCTGCCAAGATAGCATCAAGTTACGCTTCGTGCTTAGCCCGCAAAGCCTGGCATCCGAAGGAGCTCTGTCATGGAGACCCTTGATCCCGTGCGTCGAAGGTAGGCATCAGACGAGGCTGACGTTTCCGTTCTGTCACAAACGCATCAGCATGGCTTGGTCCTTCCGCTGCGTTGTCCGCCTCTCCCAACACTCCAACACGAGCATCTTCAGCGTCGACACCCGGCGAGCTTGGACAGACATGTGGCTCAGCATAATGCGCATCCCATGTCATGGACTGCACTGACGGCAGAAGCACGGACGTCACGAGCATCAATGTCGCACGCCCCGCATCAAGAGCATAATGCTCTGCAGTGAAAGTCACAGCAGTCTGGGTATGAGCATAACCGGTCTGACCATGACAACAGCTTAAGGCTTGCATTCCAAACAGTTCAAGGTGCTCAAGTATGGGGCTCATATGCGTCCTTCAGCTGAGAGCCCCTTCTTGAGCCTACTTAGCGCCATCTCCACGGAAGATACCCAAAGCGCCTGGTCGTCGACCCGAGCGCTGACGGGCGAGGACTGCAGGGATGGGTTTTGGGGCTGGAGGATTTACGGGCAAGCACTTCTGCTTGGCTATCAGGTTCCCGCTCTGAGCCCTAAAACACCTGTGGTCGCTCGGAACTTAGACCGATCAATTTCAGGATCCACCCTGGTGGTTCGGATCGAAGTGGCTCTATCTTGCACGAGATTCTTTGGCTGTCATTGCGCTCAGAGTCTTATATAGAGCCTGATGACTTGCAGGCATGTTGGTCTTGGAGACTGTCCAAAGTCAGAGTCTCACAGCCAGCATCTTTGAACCCTCAAGTTCTGAATGTTGAATCATTAAATTCTATGCCAACGCCCCGACACTTTGTATCCGATCGAAACCCTGCATCCTACACCGTGACACCTTAGCCGCCTGAACCTCCCCCGCTCCCCCGTGGCACCGCTCGAGGCCATCAAAGAACTCCCTGCAGAGCTCCGCCGCACCGGGCCGGTGGCCTTTCGCACCGAAGCAGACATCGCCCACTGAGCCTCGAACCCGAAACTGCCCGAAACCTACCACCCCCACCAATCTTAGAGGAAGCACGGCCCTTGTCTTGGATTGTCGGATATAGCCAATGTGACAGTTGTATCAGCACTCGCAGTAACCCCCTATATCAACGCTTATATCTAGTACTGACCCTCGCCTCAACTTTTCGTCCATTCGTCTCAAGAACCGACAGCAAAAATCCGATGACGGTCTATACGGGGCTATGTGACCGATTTGACCCAGTATCTTCGCCCCCTTTGCCAGCACCCGAATCCCTGAACCAGGAAATCAGGGACGCACCTCGGTGAGCGGCAATGCCGACGAGGAGCTCGCCTAGGCCAGCACCCTGCTTGAACCCTCAAACTCCAAACAATGCGTCCTTTCTGTAGGGTTAGGGTTTAGGCTCTCCATGTCGAGCTAGAAGTCGGCATGCAAGCTCAATCTATGACGCCTCAAGCTTCTGCATCAACCCGAGCACCGCGCAGGGAACTCAGCATGCTGACGCCTAGGCCTGAGCGTTGGGCGGTGGCACCTCGGGCGAGCGAAGGGCTCTCGCCAACCCGGACACCGGCCTGCAGCTCAGGAGTGAGGAAAATGAAGATCCTGCTTGGGATGTTGGCCTTCGCCGGGGCTCCTTATGAGGAATCGAGGTCTAGCCTGGCTCGGACGCCCACAAGGAGTGGTAGTCGTGTGGCTGTGCGGAGAGCCATGAAGGTTCCCGGAGTCGGTTTCTGGGGTATGGGACTGGCCGGCAAGAGGGTTCTATGGGGCTTCTGTTTCGCAAAAGGACCGTTGTTTCAAAAAGGGTCGAGGCTGACGAAAAGTCGAGGCCGCGGTATAGTGAGAGGTTCTAATTCTAAGGCACGAATTTTACAGTATGCAGGCAGGGTTCATTGTGCCCAGACAGCTTGACCCAGCAAACGCATGATGTCAGCGCTTGCTTTCCATAGACGGAATGAACGCATCAAATCATCGTATAAACCCCCAACTTATAAGCATAGGCCCAAGCCATGCGCCCACAATCCCTCCGGGTCGGATACACTGAGCGCGCGCTCGAACGCCGGCCCTCGATGAAAATGCCTGGAGAAATCCGAGGAACACCGAAAGGGATATGGGACTTGCATCTTGTATTGTTTGGTTGTAGGGTCTGGGCTTCTAGGATACAGGTAGGTTTGAATTTGTGTTTGCATATCGATGGTCTTTCTGGGGTTGTCGTTACCATCGCATCGGGTTCTGAACCAGTGATGTCTTGATACATGGTATCTCACACGGACTCTCGAATGCTTCGTCCTAGAGTTCGGGCCTAATTTCTCATTGACCAACTGAAAGCCAAATGGGCATAATGCCAGGAAGACTTTGCAGGCGAGGCCTCAGTGCTGTTGCTCCTGCCAGTTGCAGGTTAGATGGTGAAACGATGTTTTAAACAGCAGCATTACATTTTCCGCGGTGACCTCAGCAAGTCACCGAACAAAAGAGCCGACAGAAGGAATTGTTCGTGGCATTAGGCAAGAAACTAACTAAATGGCTTTCACGGCCACATCAGCTTAACCGCCGCCATGGCTTGCCATCAAATTGGCCGCCAGGGCTTGCGTTAGCTGCTGTAGCTGCATGCACCGACGCACCACGATGTCGCGGAAGTCCTCATTAAAGTTGACCATGGAATGTGTATCTATGTGCTCCGCCGGTGGGAGCTCGTTGGAAAGGAGTTCCAAATTAAGTGCTGATTCGTGACAGGGCGCCCGTCGTAGCAGCCTGCCCGGCCGTGCTTTGAGGATTATTTCACCAGGATCGCCCTGACCCATCCCCAGCGCCAAACATAGCGGGCCCGTGTCACTCGACCCTGGCCTCCATGTGAGAAGGCCGAGGAGCATGACCTTGTTGGCTGTCTCGATGTCGGCTTCCCGTAACTTCTTCAGTAAATCCTTCGGCATGTGCAAAAATCTCACCAATGCTTCCTCACGAAGACCTGAGACGTCGACTGCAACGTCCACGCGCGATGCCAAAGTCTTTGCTGCTTCCACGAGCCAAGGTGGAAGGATGGGCTCCCTCGTGGCTGTCTCGATCGTGGTTGGGGCTGAAGTCGCAGCACACCTGGCTTCGTGTTGTCGGAGGCTCCAGCCGAAGCCCTTCAACCCAAAGATGCCCACGTTCATCTAGAGCAGGGGGCCATGGCATGGGCTCGTCTGGCTGACAGGGACGCTCAAAGTGGAGCCAAGCAGAGCTTGAGCCGTACGCTGTCTCCCGCTGCTGCAACCCATCAGCCACCTACTTCTGAGCATCCGCCAAACAATCGAAACACCAAACCTGGCGAGAACCCGAAAATCGCAAGTCTTCCAGCCATCCCCTGCACCTCGGAGACCCGTCGAGGGAGGAACTACTCGAGCTGCTCCGATAGGCGCCGCGGACGCCTGCATACAAAGGTGAGAGTAGTACACAATAGTGCAGATGCATGGAACGCACGACAGAGACTGACTCATCATGACCATCGTCCGCAACATCACCATGACCAATATGAAGCTAGCAAATACCGTGTCTGCACTCTCTAGATCCTGTTCTCCACACGCTTGTCTCATCCAGCAAAAAACCATATAATCCGAGAAGCCAACCTCTCGATTCTCACCAGTCTCATCATGCTGCATGATACAGTATTTACAAATCATCTCCGCTTGCCACGTTCTGCCGCATCTGTGGAATGCAGCACTCTCAACCTTCAAGCCCCGCTAGCGAGCCGCTAGTGTGAGGAAGCTGTCGCAAACCTCACTAAGACACAACACGACAATCGCGGCAAACACCTCTACACAGAAATACACACAAGAAAGATTGCTCAAACTCAGGAATCATTATGGTGAATCAGCCTAACTTGTGTTCTGACCGCTGCCGTCAAGCGAATGCCGGGTCCTAAACCTTCCTACAACATGGGGAGTTCGAAGGGGCCTCCTTTCACTTTAGGGCCTTTTAGCTGCCCAGAGGCCTCTAGTGACGAAAGGCCCTCAACTCTAAAGCCCTAGACCCCAAACCCGAAATCCTACTCTTAACGGGGGATCGGCCCGGGAGCTGCTCCCCAAACCCAGAAACAAGCCTAAAAGCTGACCCTTAGACCCTATAATGTAGGAACCTGATTAAGAAGCCCTGGCCCTACAGCCCCGAAATGTTAGGATGCATTCACAGAGCCCAATGAATAACACATCCTCCGGAAACCCTGAACCCTAAACCCGCCGAAACTCCGACGAAGCTCTGCAAGTAGCCTGCTTTGGGAACTGGCCGCTGCGCTGGCCTTAAGCCGGCTTCTGATCGCTGCTTTTGCTCTCGGTATTGAATGCCAAGGTTCCTTTGAGGCTACTACAAAGGTGACTAGAGCGGAGCTTCAACATAGGGGCCTTAATAAGGGTATATTAAACAAAACATTAACATAAGAAGGAACACCCAAAATAGTATTGGTGATTATATAGGCCCTAATATACTCATATTAAGTGGCTTCGGGTTCAGGGTTTGGGCTGACTCAAAGACGCGGAGCTTTCAGTCCAAGGGTAAGCGAATCGATAAGTGAAGGGTGTTTGTAGTGGTTTAGGGTGAAGCGTTTGGGGCATCCTAGCATCTGACATGAAGTTGCACCCATTTAGCCCAAGGCCTCAAATGACATTAATTGCAGTCGTAGAGTCCCTTTATACTGTTACTTGTATCGAAACAGTAAGCCCGAACCGTCTGATCATGAAGGCCCTTTCTGGACAGCTTCAGGATCCGGGGCTGGTCCCTGCATACTTCCACTGGGCAGCACGCGGGCTCGGCATAGCCTGTTGTGTGGTCAGCACCTCTGCTTCAGAAACGCCAACAAACAGCCGGGATACACCTGATCATGAAGGAAAAAACCTGAACCATGCGGAGCTTCTTTGTAAATGATATTGGGCTCGCGGCGTTCGCAATCTCATGATGTCAACCACCGGTCTTCACATGAACTAAACAGCTGAGACAGCTCAGGACGGCGATAGCAATTATGACATTATTGCCAGCACATCCTAACGTACTACGCTTCTCAGCCTCTGCTAAGCAGCCGCCATGCCCTGACGTGGCGCCTCCTAATCTCCGAAGCCTCAAGTCGCATCAAATGCTGAAAACCACATCACGTCTGTGGCGCTGGCCGTGGCGACGTTGGTCTGCCCTTTCTCGAAATCTCGCTCTGGCGGAAGCACAGACACAAGCTCGAAACACTAGGCACTGAGGGCTTTGCGGGATTCGCGCGCACGGCTACTTCTGGGGAATTGGCTACGCATATATATATATATATGTTTGCGTGCGTGTGTGTGTGTGTGTGTCTGGGAAAATGCGCATGAGCGAATCTCCCAGAGTGTAAGCACTCTCCACATGAGGGTATTTGAAAAGAAGCTGCATTCTGACTTAGCTTTGGCTAGAGGCCTCGAGCCGGGACAGTGGATCCAAGAGTATCATGTTACTCATCAGTAGCACTAAAGGCAACATCGCAGCGTCGCGTCCAACGAAGAAAACGCAGCCGCAGCAGCAGCAGCAGCAGCAGCAGCAGCAGCAATAGCAGCAGCCACATCATCATCGCAAGCATGATGAGCAACACCAGCATGATAATCATCGTCGTCAAAACCACGTCGGACAAGAAGCAAGAGGATGCCGCGCGCAACCCCTCAGTCGTCACGGCAAAATCTGCCGAGACAGATAGGAGCAACGGAGTCTAGAAGATCCGAGCTACCATGATTGCCGCAGGTGAACAGATCCCTCCCTGCTCCTCCTCCCTCCACCCCTCTGCCCCACCCGAAACAAGTCTCTTCGATTCAATGAGCTGGGAAATGACGAGTGCATGCACTCTCACTGTAGCAATAGTTAGCTCATTGACAACAACTGAGGGATACAAACAGATCCATGCTGTCCTGCAGCAGTGTCACGTAAGCAAAGCTGAACACGTAGGTCGCTGTGCATAGACTCATGACACTGACCGGTACCGAGCTCAGTTACGTGAGGCTTGACACGTGCCTGCAGATGAGTATCGCATTCGCGAAGACTTGTGCAGTGCGTTCGCCTTCGCAGTGCACTTCAGCTTCCGAGGCTCCATCGCCATCACTGTCGTGAAGTGCTTCGGTGGGGTTAGTGTTTCAGTGCTGCCGGCCTTGAGCCGGTATCGTTCGTTACAATTGCCACTGGCTACACCTTGGAGTTCGCTTGTTCAGCCATGGTACAAGTCGGCTATACGAGAGGCTTGGTCACTTTTTGGGAAGTCGGGGCCACTGAAGCTGGATGCCGAGACCGCTTCGGCGCCACACTTCAGACTCTCAATGGACTTCGCAAGAATCCTGTGAGCAGCCTTCATGAGGGAACACGACGAGCCCAGACTTCCTTCGGCACTGCGTTACCGGCCTCCGTTGGGCTGCTTTTCGGCGGGGATCCTGCCCGGCCGCACGGAAGCTGCATGAAAGACTTGGATGCATTACATTGGCCTAGATGTGGTTTCAGTTTGTAGTGGCACCTGGAAACCGAGTCTGACAGAACAAGACGTGGCTGGCAACATGCAGTGCTTGACCGCCTGCGCGTCGTGGAGATGTCAGAGTCGGGGACGCTTGCACCCTCAGCTTCGCTGCTGGGAATTTGGAAGGCTTCCACACAAGCATGCAGGCTTGCTTGTGAGGGCTTGTGATAACCAACATCGTCATCCTATGCCAGTACCTGCACATCATTGACAGTACGAGCACTACGAGCAGCAACAATTCGAAGTCAGAAGCAAATGCCACGAACATGGAACGTCGTACAAGTATGCGTGAAACGGATATAGACGATAAGCAGCTCGCAGTAATATTGGATAGACAAGGACATGTTGGAGAAACCTTAGCCGGCGAACCTGTCACAATATAGTCACAACAAAGAAGTCTGGTGATGAGTTGGGACATGCTAGTCGAGTGGAGCGACAATCATGCCCATCACACTCTTGGGTACAGCCTGCTAGCACGATGAGCGTCACCTGCAAGAGTGCTAACATGGGCGACTGCAGAACAAGAACTGTGCTTGGGTTCGAAGATTGTGAGCTGGACGAATCGTCTGCAGTATACATTCCGGCATGCAGTATGGTGTACAGATGGGTGCGTGCATTACAGGTATCTGCTATCATCATGACTGCTGTTCCTTTGACAAAGTCCAGTGCGGAGGCACAGCTACCTCTGTGTTCGCGGCTGGGAGGCTGCACTTATCCTTGGATGGACACGGACCTGCACGGGAGGTCCCAAATACTGCAATTCCAAAATAGAGCGATTCGCATCTCTCTGTCTATCGACATACACCATGATCTATCATCGTCCTATACATCTTATTAGTATATACATCTATCAAGATTCTACCTTGCCCAAATGCTTTCTATCTTTTCCATGTGGCTTAAGTTCTGTCGTCCCTGGTGCCGACGATCCCCACATGACCCGGCAAAAACCTTGCTTGTTGCCGAACACCGTGCCAAGGCCAGACGAGATTTCGAAAGTCAAGCTACATCACCCATCAGCACAAGCTTCGTTGCAAGGGAACCCTAGTGTGGGAAAGTTTGCACAGCAAACCTGCTCAGAGCCACAAGGATGCGTCGCACAGCGCTACACAAGGAAAGATGCTACCCAAAGGAATAGGACAGTAGATATGAACAGACTACATAGGAACAGGCATCATGCAACCATAAGCACCACGGCGATACTATATGTGTATGACAAACAGCGCTCCATGAAAGACTCCAAACCCTCAAGCCCGAAACCCCACACCGACACCCCTGAACCTCGGAACCCTAGACTAGACGTCTGAACCTCAGCTCATACAAGCAACCCTGCCGCTTGGCTAAGAAAGGGGCCTTAAGAATTCGAATGGAGTGTTGCGGGTATAAAAATGCCATATGCCTAAATTCTTCAGGCCCCTGTATTGCATCCTTATGAAAACAGAAGGACTCCAAAGAAAAGCCCATAAGAAACACCCTGCATTCAAAGGCTGTGGAGCCTGACAGCGCGCGGGGGCGCCGGGAGGTGCCGCCGCCGACCCAGAAGGCCTCGAGATGAGGGCCAAAAGAGACGAAACAGTTCTCCTTCGGAAAGTATAACCCTTAGCATCAAAGGACTCATATTTTTAAGGGTTTTGGGCCCAAAGACCCTATTATGTAAGGCTTTTGGGCGGGCTATTTTGATGCTAAGGGTAATAAAGGATTGAAGGTTCCCGGATGCTTCAAGGTTTCGGGTTAAGAGCTTTTCAGCACATCGATCCATCCGCCCATCCATCGATCCTCATCCTCCTCGTCCTTCTCGGACTCCTTCTGAGCATGCCGCCCTGCCCCGAAAGCATCGCAGAGAACGAAAACAAAACTCAACTCAAAGCTGGGACCAGCAGGACTTCGGCAGGATGTGCCCATGTAGCCTCCTGGAGCTACCATTTATCTCGAACGTGGTCTCAGGAGTCTCTGAGACGGAGGCGGCACGGTCCCGTAATGCTTCGCCGGCAAGGGTGGCCTGGAAGACATCCGCTGCTTTGGGATGTCAAGGCTCCGACTGGTAGCGCCCAACATGACCACAAACATCTGCGACGCAGTCAAAGGCATCGGCGCGTGGCATCCCACTTGAGCTGGCGGCGCCGTGAATCCCGCGACGCCTCCTGCGAAAGTTAAGCGGTGCCTGTGGAATTCCGAACCAAGGGCCATAAACCGTGACAGCTTTTGGCGACAAAAGTTTGAGTTTGACAAAAAATCTGTGACTCTGCCGCTGCTGTACTTTAGGCAGGGGCCTTGGTGTCTGAGACTTTCCCCCTTCAAGGACATTTCGCGGTATTGGCTACAGTACAAAGCAGACCAGTTTCGCTACCATCTGCCGTGATTGAGCTGGCATATGCTGTGCAATGAAATCAAAGTCTGTGAGGTCGCAGCCGACAGGTTTCCAAACATCTTGGTACAGGGTCGACAGCATGCCGACGCGCAGCCAGCAAATCATTTACCTCTAATGTAAGATATGGATACGGAGCAGAGGCCGCGGCACCGACAGCGAGCACGTTGGAAGAAAATGGCACGAACAAGAAGAGCCGGTATGAACTCAGACACTACTTACTAGCGTGCAGGCAATGGAGAGTGCAAAAGGAGAGGAAAACCGGATAAATCCATTTACGAAGGAAGCCCGACACATATCAGAAAGGAAGCTGTAGCAGCAAGTGCTTGGCTTAGCATGCAGAGGGACACTTTGTTTGTGCGCGCCTGGAGGGGCTGCCGTGAAGGAAGCGTGGGGATACCAGCCCGGCACCTGCCAGCGCGACCGGCTCAGTCAAACCAAACGAACCCTGGCTTGTTGTAAAGCTCACTTCTGTTCATGACTTGCAAATAAAGTCGTTGGGCAAGCACAATGTCCGGACAACAACACTTGAGGCTCAGTGGTAAGGTGACAACGAAGTGGTCCTGCATAGGTTGTGCCCATGTACAGAAAGCCAGTAGAGCACACTCCCCTCGGGCACCAGGTCCGACTGAGCCCAAACAGCCTTCAACAACTCGCTCACCTTTGCCCACACGACTAAACTAAAGGGCGAAGACGGCAGCGTAGACTGTCGATCCGCCCACGAGCCTGTCGAGGTGGTGCTTGCGCCATGTTCACCGCCTGAGCTGAGCAGGGCTTATAAGGAACTGGCAGGGACCTGACTTCAGCAGATCGAGAAGAGCACTGCAAGACTTCACGCAACTTGCACGTCTGCAGCTTGCAGAAGCGAAGCTTGTACCAACAAAACACCAACTGCGGCGCAGCCAGTATCAGCCAAGCTGCATTCTGATGCAGTGCTTGCGGCACAGGCTGGGGTTGTGGGACTGCTTGCCGCGGATAAGCCTTGCATTCCAAGCTCATTCCGGGAGTTGAGCTGACTAGGACTAGAGGATCATCACTGCCTGCACCACCTACCAGGACAACACTCCTGAATGTTGTTCTTACCGGCCTGGCGCGAGTTTAGAGGCTTTCCATTTTTTGCATGTTCGGCCGTGGAAGCCTCGTGCGGGATGTCGCAATCAATCATTGCAAAGGTGCTGCAGTCGAGCGTTGCGGTGTCTATGCTTGCGTGATCTCCGACAACAAATCCACGAATCTCGAAGCTCTTCCCAACGACAAGGTCACCTTGGAATTCTCCGACCTGGCGCTGCTTTAACGGGAACACAGCGAACGAGGTCGATCCGAAAGCCGAGCAACTTGCCGAAAGCCTTTATCATCAACAGGCCGAAATTGGTTCCATCATGTCGATCAGCTTTCCACTGCGATCGCTATCTGCAGATGAGGTGACTTATCAGTCCAATCCTCAATCCTACACAGTTTCTCACCGAAGAGTAATAAGACTGAATTGGAAAAATGTTGAGTAAGAACTATTGAATAAGAAGTTGCTTGTGCTGCTATCGAAATGGTGGGGCATGCCATTGCTTGCTCGAGAGTCCCTCGACAGGACCCATTCTGACATGCCCATCAAGTACTTTGAGGTCTGGGAACAACGGCTTGGCAATCCCTTTCTGAGCCCCTCACACCGGCAGCGGGATGAAAGGCCTCAATGATGCTTCTGCGACATGCGTCCTGCTTGGACACCCTGCACCACGGCGATGCTGTGCTTTAGCTACGCCTGCAAGTAAAGCTGTGCAACCTTCAGTCCATGTCTCAGAGGCATCTCGTCATGGCTTTCCTGGCAGGCTATATAGATGTGCCTGCGGGCACTACGCAGCAGTTAGTCTGCCGTGGTGTTCGTGCTGGGGATCTGCGCTTGGAAGCCTTCCTCCTCACGTAAGACTTTCATCGAGGTCACCAGTCCCGAAGGGAGCTGGTAGAAAGCAAGAAGCCCACCTTCATCGCGGCTTCTGCATTTCAGCTTGGAGATTGAGGCATATGGCCGGAAATGATGGCAAACCCGAACCCTTCCGGTAAGCCCTCAGTTTGCGGCCGCCTCAAGTCCCGCATACCAAAGTACCCGAGGCCCCAGGCACCACAAGGCTGCACGATGTGGGTCGGTACCGTGCCCGGGGGGCCCTGGATCCGAGCAGTCTGCCTGGCAAGAACGCCGCAGGCCCAAACTCGAGCAAGTTTGAGAACCTTTCCGAAACAAACAAAGCCAAGAAAAAGCACCCTTAAAATTTCGGAAAAAGAAACTCTCATTTTGCGGCAACGGGATCCGATCCTGTGGAGCTCGACCATGTCAACAAACTGAAGATTGATTCTCCAGCTAAGCTGGGGTGCTTTAAGGCAAGCTCAGGCAGTCCTGCATGAGGGGGTTGATTGGGATCAATATAGGCAGTTGTAACACGCCGTGTGTTTTTTGAACTCAACGATTTTCACCGCACCCCCTAAGGCCGAAAACAACGTGTATTGTTGCATTTCTTGTAGTAGTATGCAAATTTTGGTGTATACTGCAGCAATGAAATATAATATGAGAATAAATGAAGAATTGAATAAATAAATAAATACACAAATAAACAGATGAATACATAAATAAAACATAAATATGTATATATATATATGTTGTAATTATTATTGTTGATATTACATATCCGAAGAAGGTAAACTGTGCTATGGTAAACCCCAAAAAGTTGGAGACCGGATTGAGGACAATTAGTGCAGGGATTGCTCCTTTTTTTACTCTTCAGGATTGACGCTGTTTTGGGTTTCTTTAGCTCCTACTTTAATCTTCACAGAGCTACTGGGTAACTAATAAGTGATATTTCAGCCTCCGGGTCGCAAGGAAGGGTTGTTCTTCGGCTCTTTTGTTTTGGTTAAATATAGGATTTAGGGACTCAGGGTTTTGATGCTTCATTGAGGATCTATCGGCGGCATGTAGGTCACCCGTTATTTTTGAGGGGTTGGGATTTAAAAACGCTCCGTGACTTCTGGCTACTTATATTCGCTTAACCCTGCAGGGTCTGAACACCCCCAGAATTCAAAAGCCTGAAGATCCCAAACCACACAAAACCTGACGGTGCCACGCCGACAAGCGCCCTCCGCGCTGGACGGGTGCCATCTGCATTGCCTGCGCATATTGCAAGAGCTTATCTCCGACATCTGTGAATGATGGGTTGAGGTTCTCAGGACCCTGAGACGTATCAGATTCAAGATCATGAAGCCATGACGACTAGCTTGGGGGATGATCCCCCCCCCCAAAAAAAGTCCACCAATTCTTCACAATCTGCGCAGAGCCTACTCCGAGACCAGGCGCGTTTGTCCCGTGTGTGTGTGTGTGTGAGTGAGTGAGTGAGTGAGTGAGTGAGTGAGTGAGTGTGTGTGTGTGTGTGAGTGAAGGCATTGTACATGTGGGGAAGACATCAAGTTAGCTGCAGCAACTTTAGAACGAGAAGTTCAAAGAAAGCAGGGGGACGTGGCATGAGATCAGGGGCCCTGTCCAATGCAACTAACGGCAGCAGAGCTTGGGGAGCTCTGTGCCTGTGTACCTGCACTGATTCAAGAAGCTACGCTCAGAACCTCGATAGGCTGCAAGGGTTTTAATCGTTTCCTGGGCTGGCTTGCAGACTGTGAGGGCTTTAGGAGGTTTCTGAGTACAGCAATAGGGAAATGCTGCAGAGTTCCTTAAGGCTGAAGTGTCCATGGTAACCATGCATGGTAACCGGCAATGCTAACTCACTACACCACGATCATCTACGCATTGAGCTGCATCTGCATCAATGCTACCAAAAGCCACTTCAACTACAAGGTCCATGGAATCAACGACTGCTTGAGCTACTACAGCAAGGGAGTCTATGGCCTTGACACAAAAGAAAAAACTGTTTGTTTGTTTGCTTGCTTGTGTGTGTGTGTGCGTGTCTGTGTCTGCCTATGCGCTGTTTTTCAAAAGTCATAACCCTACAAACCTCAACACACCGAGCCGGAGACTCCACATCTGAAGAAACTTCTTCCTGAAGCCAAGATGCTGCCAATTCCGAGGCGTCACAAAGGAAGCAGGGCGGATTCGGCTGTATGCTGCGCGCTTTCAGGGTTTTAAGGGTGTAGGGGTAGGAGTATGTATTGTTTAGTAGTACTGTATGCGCATAAAAACTACTTCAAGGTATAGGCTTATAGGGGTAGGAGTGTATTGTCATTGTTTGGGGGTGTTTGGCTGCGCAAGCGCCACAGCAACCTTCGAAGGGCTGATTAATTATAATGATTAATTACATTGTGACCCGGCTGCCGAGCTGCGCGAGACAACTGCTACGTGCCCGTTGCCTCAAACGCACTCCATACTCGAACTTAGATGAGTTGGGAAAATTTTACCATTCGTGTCTTGACATGTCTACGTATGGGCTGGAAATACAGCTTTGTATTCTTTGAACATATCGCCGGAAAGTTCACGTGTCCGTGTGCGTTCTCTGACAGCTCCAGCCAAGAGAAACACAACTCCGGGAGCAGCGCATTCATGCAAACCGGCAGCATTGCACGGACCCCAAACTATGCTGAACATCTCGACATCTTTTGATGCAGTCATGACCATCGACAGCATCATACTGGCCATGGTCGCGGTCCATCTTGATCATCCATCAGGCACACAATGATATTCACTGTCATCGTCAACATCATCTTTCTCACCATCACACCCCCAGCATCGTCATCATCATCGAATCATCGTCATTATCACCATCGTCGTGATCACCAGCACGGTCATTCCATGACCATCACCATCATCACCACATCATGATCATTGTCGTCGCCGTCGTTATCAACATCATCATCGTCATCAACATCATCATCTTCTTCATCACCATCCTCATCTTCACCATCATCGCCATCACCTTCATCATCACCATCATCATCAGCAGCAGCAGCAGCATCCTCATCACCATAATCAGCTCCATCGTCATCGTCATCGTCACCATCAGGAGCCTAGATGCCGCCGTCCATCACAGGGGACCAGCCCTTCCCCCACGCCGTCCCAACGTGGCCGAGACGGGGGATCCCGCTCAACACGGCCTAGAAACCCAAGGATGGCTAAGAAGAGGTCCTTTTTTCCCGAAGCGGAGCTGAGTCATTTCCTCCGAAAGCGATCGTCTCCCAAGCTGGACTCGGGCTTCCAAACCTGGTGGGCTGCGGCTCAATGCTGTTCGGAAAATTTCGGAATGTGGACTGGGCCCGGTTGTGACGCCGGGTGAGTTCAGGCCTCTTGATATTTCGGGGCTTGCGACGGGGGTTCGTGAAAACCTCCCATGTCCTCACTTCCAGCACAACTCGCTGCTGAGCTCAAGGCCAACTGCTCTTCCTTCGGCGCGATCGAAGCATTCCACTGTTCCCAGTCCTCAGACCTTGTTGCATCGTAACTCAAACGAAAAGGCTCTCGGCTAACCTCGAACCTGCCGCATGGATTATGGCATTAAGCGAACATTAAATGAAGGGGAATTCGGTGCTGGATTTGTGGGATCTAACAGCAGGGAGAGTAATTACCAGCCACACCGTCGGGAAGTCAAAGTCCAAACCCTCTCAGCTGCACAGAATCGGCGAACCAAGCGAGGCCGGGGCGGGAGCTGTCGAGCCTGCCAGGGCTGATTCCCGTCCTACAAACCCCGTGCGCAACTTCTGCTAGTCGCGGGCAACACTGGCAGTGGCTTGCATGTAGAATTCAATCCGTAGCAGCCCTCTCTTCACTTGTTGTTCTTGTTGCAACCAATACAGGGGTATGACAACAATCACGACTACCATCGCTAACCATACGGCCGCGACGGCAAAGGCTAAGTCCCACAGCTTCTGCTTCGATTGGCGAAAGTCAGTGGAGCCATCACTGCGGAAACCAAGTCTGCAAATGCAAGTACTCGCACGCATGATCGTACAAGACGTTCAGGGGGATGAAGATGATTCCGACAATGTGGAAAGCAAAGAAGGATGAGGGCAGCATTGGGATGGGCTTGAGCTGGTGATGCTGCACGTGATTGTGATGAAGACGTTGGTGATGGTCATGATAGTAATGATCGTCATGATGCTGACCTCGGCGATGGATGGCGCTTGCTGGTGATGGCGATGGTGGTGACGGTAATGATAGTGATGAAATTGTGAGAATGCTGCTGCCTGCTGATTTTGGTGGCAACGGTGATTGAAGGTGTTCACGTGGACAGTGGCGAAAATGATTTGCATAACACGTGTTAATGGTGACAGTATGATAAAGATACCGGCGATGCTCTGCATGCTTACGATCATAGTCGTGATGGTGATGGTGGTAGTGATTGTGATGGTGGTGACATGTTGAAGATGGCGGCTGACCAAGGAGTCCCCGTTGTATGTAGGCATAGGGTGAAACCAGACAGGCAAATCGTGATTGGTTGTGCCATTGATGCCGATGCTGCAACTATGATGACCATGTCGTGATTGTGGCATGGGGTGGAACCTGCTGATGGCGATGACGATAAACAATGAATAACACACGGCGATGGCCATGATGATGGTAAACAGGATTGTGATGCTTGGTGGTGAGGATTATCGCGAGCTGCAGGATGGAAAGGAGGAGCAGCAGGCCGAACAGATGAGAAGTCTCAGCCTGATGTCAACTACAATCCTGAGACAACGAAAAGTTTGCAGATGGACTTTTGCAATGTCAATGGACACCCTCCGGGGCTCTCGGAGCGAATTCGCCGCTGTAGAGAGATAAAACACCACACGGGTCGAAGATGTCCCCTGAGGCTTGGGCCCTTCCTACTTCCAAGGCCTATTCGCTCAACACTTGGGGCAAACAACACCAGCAATACCAAGCAGCACCTGCGCAAAGAGTCTTTGCTCTGATTCCACCGAATGCTTGGTTCCAAACCTTCGGGTTGCCGAAGAGTGTCGGCGCTTCCTGGAACCACTTCCTTGAGTCGCGGCATCGCTCCGACGATGGAGGTCGAGGCAAGCTCGTCCGCTTATGAAGAAGAAATATGTGTATTAATATTGCTATGTGAATACAGTTCAGGCTTCCCTGAAGTGCCTGGGCATTCCTCTGCAAGCCATATTGTAAACTTGGGGAAGCCCATCTGGCGAATACAATTTCAGGCCAGCGCGGATTCGCTTGCTCGTCGTCCCAGAGCCATTTCCTTTGTGCAGGAGTGATTGTGGCTTCAGCGCAGCATCTGACAGTTGGGGCTTTATAGTCTTTCTCACACCGCGAACAAACATTAAAACTCTCATTATTGTTGTTTTCTGTTTCGAAATATTTGTTATTCGTATTTCAATGGTTTACCTTACTGCTATTACTAGTACTACTGCTACTACCACGACGACGACTGACGTCCACTAAGTTGCTACTGCTACTACTGCTGCTACTGCTACCGCTACTGCTACAACTACTAC
>CAJNJA010012252.1:43446-73018 GCA_905231915.1 Symbiodinium necroappetens | reverse complement strand
TTGCTTGCTTGCTTCCTTGCTTGCTAATACCTTCCTTCGTCATTTTGTTGTGCCCTTTTTTCTGTCTGCTTGTCTTCCTTTGTGTATGTACTTGTGTTTGCTTATTTATGTATGCGAGTATATCTGCTAGTTGAATGCTTTTTACCTACACCCATTACACCCACTCGAGAGCCGCTCGAAATTATGTCGAAGTGAGTTGCCATGAAGAAGGAGCCCCGCCAGAGAAATCCTGTCAGCCTTACACACAGCAAGAGGCTCTGGTCCTCTTCACAGACACTGGAGCCTACGCAAAGCTAGCCGAGCGGGGCCGTAAAGCCTACAGTCTCAACCCCACACCCTCACCCCAAACCCTAAATCCCAACCTCCANNCGGTCCGGAACCTCGGCCCAAGACCCGCAAAATTGCGAACGCGAGACCTCAATTCAAAGGCAAGGCACATAGAGATGCACAACAACGAAAGAGCAAAGGTCAACCCGAGGCGGTTTCCGCGCCTCCATCTACGACCGAGGTTTCGTCCAAGCCTGAGCGACTATAGGTGCTTCTGATTTCTGGTTTGAGTTTGGGAGTTGGGTATTTGAAGTATTCGTGTCTCGGACTTATGCTTTAGGAGTTATGGCTTGGGCTTAGAGTATAGACTAACAAGGACCTGTTGTGGTGTGTGCTACAATGTATATCAGCAGTTTTTGACAGTGCACTTTTCTACTCCCTATGAGGACTGCCTTTCGTTGAACCCTATATAGCACCAGCTTCATTCCTTTGCACGCTCTGTTTCCTGCAGCGGCAGTGCATCGTTACGACCCCCTTTCATGCTAGAACAGACGTCCCCTAATGCTGCTTTCAATCTGTGTGAGTGTGTTGTACTAGAAAAATATGCGTGAATGTGTGTGTGTATATATATATATATATATGTGTACAGAGAGAGGGACAGGCCCTGCACTCGGATGTCGCGGCTTTTGTTTGAGTTTAGGCTTGGGTTGTCCGGGGTAGAGCGTAGAGTTACATCACTTACATGTTTGTTTCCTTGTGCTCGGGCATAAGGGTGCAAAACTTAGGCCCCTCACCCCAAACCCCTTGACCCCGAACTCCAAAGCCTAAACCCGTTAACCCCTGAACCCTCCAAGTGTCCGGGTGGGGCACGAGGTCGGCAACATCTGCGCTGTTCTCGGAGACAACCCGCTTCTGTGGCCCGCAGCTTAGAGGGCCTTGGAGTTTAGGGTTAGCGGTTTCGGGGGCTGAAGGTTTTTGTTTAGGGTTTGGAGCTCAAAGTTTGAGTCATTGGGGTTTGGAGTTTCGGGTTTAGGTTGAGTAGGAGTGCTTGCCTCAGACAGGGCTTTCAGATTCAAGGACTTGTTGTGGCTTCTCCTCATATCACTCGGGGAGACAGGTGATGGAACTCTGACCGCGGTGGTCCCTTGCAAGTGCGGACGGGGATTTCGGACCGATGTTAAACGGGGGATCCCCTCCAACCGGATCATCTTGACAAGGATGCTGCCAATGGCACCGCCAAAGGGGCGTGGTCTCACCTTCGCTGCCCGGCCAGTTGGTTTAGGGTTTACGGTTTAGGCTGTATGAGATAAGTTTGAGGAGGTGTGTCGGTGACGCTTGTTGTTTCGAGAAAAGAGCTACCTACGGCTTGATTCACTCATTCTTCGACCTGTGGGGCATGATCATCGGATGGACTGGGTTTCGAGTTCATGGCCTGGGGCTTCAAGTTAAACGGTGCCCCCGTTGACTGGGGAGCATATTATGGACCTTGCCATTCTGTTGGTGAAGGATTTTGGGTATAGTCGTACGAACAACGACAGAAACAGCTAGCAGTAAAAGGATCTGGGTCCCAACTGCAGCAGATTCCAGTTATCACCAGCCGATTACTTATACAGCCCTTTCTCAGACCGTGGATCCGCCTCCCGAGTTATGGACTGGCCTGAGAACAGCGGGGTAGGAGCTAGGACGTTTAGGATTTCTGATTTAGAGTTAGAGCTTAGGCTCAGAAGGAGCCAGGGGCTTTGGAAGCTTTGGGTGTTAGAGTTCAGGGTGCGGCGCTTGTGACAGTGGATGTTGGTTCTGGCCCAAAGCGCCGTATGACCCGGCCAGAAGCCGTAGAACCTAAGCCTCTTAACCAACTAAGGGTCCATAAACCCTAATCACCCGCAAGAATCCTTAAACCCGAAGCTCTCGACCTCTTCACCATGAACCTCTACTCAATGTGCCCGGCGGGCCCGAAACTGCAGCAGTCAGCCAAACTCCCAAAGCCTGGACCGTTTGTTGCCTTCAGCCGGAAGTTAGGGCTTCGGGTCTGGAGGCCCTGAAAGCTCTGCAACAAGGGGGGCTTTGTGCCGGGGGTTTAGGGGCCAAAAGGGTGTCGGTCTAGACTTCCTAAAAGATTCGAAGATCCTGGACTGACGGATTGCGAGGCTTGGTTGTCTTTCCAGGCTTGTACAAACAGGAATCCTAAACTCCTAAAACCCTAAACTCATGATGTTTTCATCGCAGCAGGTAAATACTGCGGCAAAAGCCCCTACTCTAGAATACACCCGACATGAAGCGTTTTCAAAATCGGGCTGTTGAGGAGTGATTCAAATCTAGCAGAAACCTGGGCCAGACCAGGTGACGGAAGACACGCGACTCACACAGGACTGCCAACCAGAAGCCTCCAACCCTAAACTCTACAAGCCTTAGGTACGAAGACCTCGCCCGGAAAGCTCATTGCCTTGGCAGGGCGGTTTTGGGCAAGGTTTGTCACTTGTGGAGTCTTCGGGTTTAGGCTTCGTGTTTGGTTTGGGGTGCGGCGAATCGCGTAAGTAAGGGGCTTAAGATTAGGAGCTCAATTCTCGATGCTTCAGGGTTCTGGGTTCTTGAGCCTTACAGGCCTCCTCCAGAAAGCTGAAAATGTTGAACCCGAAGTCCTGAGCTCCTGCAGGACATGGAAGCAGGACGTGGCCTCCGCCTTCCCGGCATGTCTTAATTGGGTTCTTGTGGGTCTGTTGTGGGGCTCTCGAAGTTGAGAGCTTTTGTAGAGCTCAGGGAGGAGTTAAGATTTTGGGTGCAGGGCTGTTGCTGGCAGGAGTTGGGGTTCCTCTAGAAATTCCAAGCAACCCTCAACCCCAAGCTCAAGATCCACCAGCCCCGACCCCAAGTCCTAAACCAAAGCCCCAAATTAGCAGTCGAAGAGCCCAAAGCCCAAATCAGGCCCTCCCCTTCTTTTGGATTTTTGTCCAGGACGGAGGGCACATGAAGCCAAGGAGGCCGCCCACATCGCCCCAAAGCGTCGTACGGACAGGCCCGAGGGTCCCGAGAGCAGAGGGCTGGCTTCTTCTTCTGAATAAAATATATAGTATATAATGTATTATGTAGTATAATATAGTATATAATACAATAAATAATATATAATGTTAAGTTGAGGTTGTCGAAATATAATTAGGGTTTGGGACCTGGGGGAGGGGGAGTCGGCGTTTGAGTTATAAGGCTTCTTTGCTTGTCATTATATGAGTTGTTTTCTATTATTGTTTAACGGTGATCCTAGGTACTTTTGGTGGTTTATCGATAAGCGGCTTATCGTCTTTGTTTCCAGAGTGGCATTCTTGCGGGTGCAGTAAGGATCCGATGGGGTGTTGTACGGGTTCTGCCGAGGAAGAGCAGAACTCGCCCTTGCAAACTTCGTCTTTGCCGCTCCCACACAAAGCACGGTAAAGCCACAGTCTCAGCGCAAATTCTCTACAAACCCAAAGCTGCAACCCAAACCTTGTGGTTCGCAAGTGGCAACTCCAAGATCTGCAAACCCTCGAAACAAGGATCCCTGAACCGGAAAGTCCTGACCCCCTCATCCCGAAACCCCAAGTCTTTCTCAATTTCAAGGCCCTTCAGCACCGGCGGCACAGGCTGGGACATTTGAGCGTAGAGCTTTGGTGTACAGGCGGTACATGCTGTCGGGTTTTTGGGTGTCGAGGGCTTCGTGTTTAAGGTCTTGATGTGAGCTTGGCATTTAATTTAAGACACCTACCCCGAAACCCTATGCAAAGAGGCATTTGGGACCTCTATGTCGTCTCACTACCGACAAGCCTATTTCGTTGGTAAGCCATAACGCTGATACTAGTAGTATGCCATGATGAAGGTCACTGCATGTACATCGTCGTCACGATCGTCACCATTGTCATCGTAACCATCATCAGCATGCGCATCTCCATTGTCATTACATGTCATTATTGCTATGGTCATGATCATGGCCATTGTCATCGTCATCCTTGTCGAAGTCGTTATCTTCACAGCTATGATACGACTGATGACCCGTCACCATCATACCCAGCATCAGCATCATCTTCGTCATCATCAGCATCACCATCTCCATGATTCTGAGTACCCATTGCCACCATGGTCGTCTTGTTTAAACTTAGCATAGTCTTTCGGAGGGTAGGCAACCTACTCCTTCAGACCTAAACCCCCCAAATCGAAACCCTAAAACCTGCTCCACTGAGGCTCAACGGGACAGTCCGAAGAGGATTCGCAATCGGGATCCGGATCTGAAGAGGCCTTCGCCTGAGAGTTTGTGTAAAATGAGGGTCTATCCCTCGTCGGGTCTAGGAGGATCTTGTTTACGAGCATTACTCAGCCGGTTTATGTGCCTCCTAGTTCCACGAGGTGGATGTAGGCCTTGAGGTTTGCAGGTCCATTTAGGGTTTGGAGTGAGAGCGTTTAGGACCAGGAGAGTTCAAGCCTATGTCCCCGAGTTTGGCTATTGAGGCGTTTAGTTTCAGGTTTTGGTTAGTTTAGAATTTTGTACAGGGTTTTCGGGTTTCGGGATCCTGCCAGGTTCTGGACAGATTTAAGAGGGCCTCTGCAAGATTCAATACTTCAATACAGTACAGTGGTAGCCGGCAGTCCTTGTATGATGAGTTGCTGCAGCAGGATCAGGATGGCATGGGGTTGTACGAGACCTTCCTACTGGCATTGATAAACAGAAAAAGGGAGAAGTTTTCACAGTGTCAAGAGTCACATCGACTGTGAAGCTGTGCTGGGAGAAGCTCATTCAAACAAGAAGATCCGAGTAGAGCGGAGCTTTGTTGCGGTATGTTGAGGTCTCAAGCTGAGCGACCATCCAATGTGCACAGTGGGCCTCTTGGTGCATCGAATGTGGCCGCTTGATCCCCCTCATGGTGCCAGTTCGTCGTTGACTTCGGCCGGGTGTGGCTGCCCGACGCGCGGATGGCGGACCAGACGCAGACGCGACTAGATTCTAAATCAATTACAATTGCAACCATGGCCCGTGACCGCCCAAGGGGTTCTGAGCGACATCAGGGAGTTTGACGCAATCGCCTCGCGTGAGGAAGGAAGTCCGGGCCTATGAACCCCAACTCTCCTTAAAGCTTTAAGCCGTACACGTCCCCAAACCCTGTCCCTCATCCGTAAAGTGCCTTACTTGCCCATACACTTGTCCCTCGTCCCATAGCTTCATTTTCCATTTCATGAAGCCTAAGCATCCCAAAGACCTCGCACCTTCAATCACGCTTAAACCTCCAAGTGTCAACAAGCCCTATGCAAATGCAATAAAAGCATTAAAGCCATAATAAACACCAGCATGCCGAAGAACCTAAGCAAACAAAACCCATTGCGAGAGGTACCTAGGGCTGTTGCCGACGTCGGCTCCAGCCGCGATCGCCCGGCCCGTGCCAGTGCATCCGAGGCTCGGGCAACTTCGAAAAACGAAGACTCATGTCGCAGATAGTGCCGGCTGCTTGTAGCTTGTCGTAGGTTTTTCAATGTGGTCGTATGCAAGTTGATGAGGAGGCTGTATGGCGTTTTGTATACGTGCGTGTTGCTTTCAAGAGGGGTTTCAGCATAGCTGTTTGTCATAAGGGTTGTTGGCGGGCTTTGGGCAGAAAGTTGCACGAATCACTGGTTATTCGACCCCCTATCCTTTCGGTTGGCATCCCCAATGTAACCCTTACTGCCGGACGGGCTGATTAATCAGAGTCACACTGCACCAGTTCAGCACTAACATTTAGACTTTTTGCCAATCCGGCTGTTTATGATACTACCGGTTACTACCAGACTCAAGCGCTTAATTTTCGGGCCGAGGAGCTCAGCAAGCAGACTCGAGGAACGACCGATATCTCTCAAAGCAAATCCAAGCGTAATACAAGCCGAAGGTATTGTGCAAATCAGTTTTAGGGATCAAGATGACGATCAAGGTTAGCACTATTAGTCTGATTAGTCTGATTCTTCATCACCTAGCCGCATTCAGAATAGTTGCAGAGACTTGCAGGTCAGGGGTGTCCATACTAGGAGTTTTATCGGGGCGGGGCTTCAAGGGTTTCTTTGACCGCCGATCTGATAGTCGTAAACCTTCCAACCCTGTCGAAACACAACCGCAAGCCTTGCAGCCTTGCTCGACCTTAAAGCTCTCAGGTCGTTGACACCGGCCGAAACCCTAGCCCTAAAATTTGAAATCAACAAAGAAGTGCGCGTTCCAACGCCTAGAAGAGAGAAAGCACTGCTCTCTGAAGCTTCTGTCAGACGGGCAGCTATGGTGCAACCGCCGTCGGTGAGGAGAGGGTTTTGCGAGCCTCGAAAGGCAGTACTCTTGCTCCAGTAATGACATCAAGATGACCTGTGCAGCTGCCTTATCGGAACAAGTTGTGAGCCTAATGTAGGGGCCTCAGTGGGTAGCTGTAGCAAGCTTTAGGATTCCTTAGTGGGACTTGACTATGTTGGACTTCTGTCTGACACGCGATGATAGGACACACGATCACATTAGCATGTAATTACCCCTAGACTCTCTAAGCCCAGATGATCGAACAGGCACATACAATGTTACAAACATGAGAACATGTGCCCTCAACCCTGAACCTCAAAACCCTGATTCCCTAAACAACGTGCCTGCGAAGTCAAGATTCTGGAATTCAAGGTCTGGGGCTTGTGTTTCGGCGAAATGTAGGTGGCTGGATAATTACTCGGAGGGATATAAAGTGAAGCTATGCATTGCCTTATCGTCCCTACTTTAAGTAGGGCTCTCGTGCTTTGAGGTTACCGGCAACGGTTTGTTTCGGTGGGGTGTCTGTCCCTTCCGAGCCTTTCGGGGCTGCAGAGATCACGGGGGCTGGGCATCCTGGCATCGAGTTCTTGGAGCTTAGAGTCTTAGAGTGTATGTAGATACCACCTGCTGCCATGTGCCATTTCCGATTTCGTACGGTAAACACCGAACCAAATTATGCTTCCCAACATCGGTTCCAGCTAGGATTTCATAATGCAGCGGTCTGAAAGACTAGTGTCATGCACCCTCGCCCCATCAGAGTATGCTTGAAAACCCTAGAGGCTTTCCAACAACAGAGGCTTTTACAAACCCTCTGCTGCATGATGCAAGCAGCAGACCGGCGCGCCTGCGGACGTTGTGGCCGCCAGCAGCGGAGGCACCTCGCCGTTGCTGTCACCGACAGGAGGCCGACACAGGGCTGATCTCGGGTAAAAGGTCGCTTCCCCAAATGCCGTAGAGTTAAGAAGATAACTAGACAATGAATTTACCTTGACGTAATCGTCAAAGCACCCCAAAACCATGCTCCTATTTTTTGGTCTTAGAGGGTTTTGAATGATTTGGAACGCAACGTTTTCGCTGCTCTCTATGTATATCTGTTGGTAGGGGTAACGGAGTTTTGTCGGGATCCTTGTAGGCCTTATCAAGGTTGTGAAATGCTTTAGACGATTTTCATAAGGGGGCTTGATAAGCATGTGCATTGTTTATACAGATTAGTTAAGGCAGTACGGATTCATAGATCAATGATTGCATAACCGAGTGTTTGGGTTCAGCAGGTTGGCTCTAGGTCCTTAGGTGGCGATATTGGCAAATTTTGTTTTTCTCGCATGGTCTCGTAGAGACCTAATCATAAGTGCAGCGGCTCCTACTCCAGAAACCAGTTCTTGGCTTTATCGTCGCCACAAACTTGGGACACGGCCTTCAGACTATGAGTGCTGAGGATAATGATTCTCCAATGTGGAGGCTGCAGTAAGGCTTTCTGGCGCCATGCTTCTGGCATTGTCGGATTGTGAGCCAGCCGGCTCCGGAGGTTTGTGCGTGACTGTGCGCTGCGGATCGGTGGGATCTACTATCGCGATGGACACTGCACTGCATGTACATGTAATTTGCATTGTCGACGAATATATGGAAGTGTTGATCAAATGCAGCCATCTAACATCTGCTTCGTTGGAGAATATGCAATGGTGGTGGCTTCATGAAGGTACGGGGCCTTGTCACAGCCCCAATATGTGTTGGATCCACGTCTCGGATCACAGTCTTGGGTTCATCATCAGAATTGAGAGGTTTTGATTTCGAAACGGTCGTTTTCAGTGCCTGAAGGTTTCCGGGCATGGCTTTGCAGATGAGCGTTTTGACTTGTTGGTCTTGGCCAGGAGACAAGCCCTCGTCGTGAGTGGCTTCAAGTGCCGAGATTGAGGTGACTTTTGCACATCAGCTGAAGAATCGCCAAGTACCAAGCTTGGGATAGCTCGTAAAGCAACTACCTTCATGGGTTGATATAAAGCATTAAGCGGAAGACTGTTCCCAGGTAATGCTGTTGAGAACAAGTCCTAGATGACAAATCCGAAGTTAATCGATCGGACAGAGGATCACAAGGAAGATGTGACTATGTACATCACGAGCACGCGGTTGGGGTAGCCTTGACGAGCGTGCCGCCTCTAACCTTGCGTTACCTTGCTTCATGCCGTGCCGGCGAAAGAAAGGGTTGCAAGCACGGCTGCATCCGGAAACTCTACTTGGAGGATCCCCCCAGAAGTGAACAGTCTGTCAGGAACTATTTGGCCTCCTGGAGAACCCAAAGCCCTTTCGACTGTGGGGTTTAGGGCTCGGGCTCAATTGCATATTACGTTGCAGCTTCAGCATGTGACAATCTCAACTTTCAGCCCGAACTCCTTCCCTTCCTCAGTACCTACAACTCCGAAGTCCCAATCTCTGGCTTTGAACCCAAATGACACGGCATGGTTCCTTGAGAAAGCTAAATGTAGCCCCAATCTCAATCCCTAGACGCTCGAAGCATGGTCCCGTGTGTACTCAGGTTTTTTTGGCTACGGAGCTTCATATGGGCAGGAAGGAAAGCACATCATTTGCTTGTAAACCCCCGCACAGCTTCTGACACGTTGAACTAAGTTCCCTAACAAGAACCCACATCAGAGCTGCCGGCCTTGCAGAAGTTGCGTCCGCCGTCCTAGCCCGCGCGATGCAGACATTCATGGCTCTAGGGGGATAGCAGCACTTGCGTCTACGACTGGGTGCCCATGCAAAGGCAAGGTATCGACAGCCGTGTGATCGAAACCCAACATCCTATACCTTACAGTCGCAGCAGTCGTCGCAGTTAGCAGTAGCCTACACCCCTAGGTTTTGGGCTTGGAAACTCCAAAGGCGCATGATTCGGTTTCTTGCCGTGGCTTTGGGCACGGCTCCTGCTTACACACGCTTCGGCCTTGAGAACTACTGTTGACTGTTGATGGACAAAAGCATACAAAAGCCTGAACTAACGTAGCTTGGCGACATTAGGACCAGTATTACTCCTCGTTGAAGATAAAGCAATATTTGGTGCCACATAGTTTCGGCGTCATACACCCCCAAACTAATCGCATTCCGGCTCCGTTGCAAGAAGCGGTCATGAGAGTTCTTCCTGGCCGCCTGATGTCCATTCTTGATGTCGAGGCATTCTCGCGCTTTCATGTAAAGTAGCGGATTCAGGGGGCATTTGGGGAGCGTGTGTTGGAATCCTTCCGACTATTGGTGAGTGTCAGTTTTGGGGGTTGTTCTGGGGATACTGGCCACAAAAGACGTACTTGTGTCCTTCGAAGGAAGTTGACAGATCTGTTTGATGTCTTTGCTGGCCTGGTGTCTATGGGAGTGCTGGATGCAAAGGTGTTATTGGCATTGGACCAACCTCGACAGTGGGTCCTCCACCATCAGGCCCTGCTTCAGGCAAACCTCAAGCGCTCCCAAGAGGCCCCGGGCTGCCCGGCCCGCCCTGTGGCGTCTCCGTCTTTGCTTCTGACGTTGGTCATTGTTGGGGCAACGCCTGTTGGATCACAGTCCGAGCGCTTGCAAAGCCCAGTGCCAACCTCTCCCCTACACAGGAGGTTTGAAAAAATCAACCCGCAGCCTTCGACCTTACACCTTATAAACCCTACAAAGACCCATCAAGCGTTATAATGGCACGCTATATCAAGACAAGCCAAGCAAGCATCCCGGAAGAACCCTTCCGAGAGTTTAGACACGCCGAAACTCCAAAAGGCTAGGCTTTAAAAGGTTTACGCGGGTTTGTTTTACTGCGGTTGTTGGTGTTGTTGAACGCGTTCTTTGGCAGCTTCTTGAACTTATGGGTTCAGCAAAAGGGCTTTAGTGAGGTTTTGCACGAGCCTGGAAGGAAGACTTCTCACAGTTTGGGGGATAAGTTTGCAAGGGTTTCGGTACAGCGGAGGGCATTGAGTTTAGGGTTGGGGGGTCACGGTTTGGCTAAAGGCTTCAGTGCTAGGGCTAGGGCTTTTAAAGTATTGACCAATTTTCAGCAGAGAGTTTCACATGGTTTGTCGTGGTCAGCCAGATTTGAAGCAAGCACCCCGAGGCTTCTAAGCGTCGAGCTAGTGGTCCAGATCTACTGGGTCCCCTGGCATTTACTGTAGGAGAGATTAGGGTTTGCGCTGTTCTCTTGACCAATTGGATGTTGTGGGTTTCAATGGAATCTCAGAGGGCCGATTTCTGTTGAATACGACTTTGCCATAGACCTTCCGATTCTCCGAGTTTGACACGAACAGCAAAGAGCCCGTAAACGTTCGCTGCAAAGGGCCGGAGGTGGGGAGAGTTGGCTCAACCTCAACGCCTACAGATGTGTAAAACCGTTGGGTGATTGGTGTGTTTCCTGCCTCGAAAGATAGCCTCCTTGGGTCCTTGGGCAAAAGGTTGCTTCTACTTCGAACTGCACATGTGAGGATGGCTCGTCTTGTTGATGATTGCTGCTTCTTAGCAGATAGAGTACAGTCGTGCTCGCATTTTGCCTGTGATTACTTCATCTATTGTGTCTCCTGAGTAGCTGCAACTGACCTGCAGTTCAGAAGGTAACCTTTAACCGCTATGGGTGTACACAGCCCTCCAGTAATTAACTGGATGACTCGCTTGGATCTTGAAGTCACAGTCGGAGCAGTGCCGGCGCAAAGGCTCCGCTCGGTCGAACTGCAGCAACGGCAGTCGCACCATGAGCAGAGGGTATCCCGGCCCGTCGATTTTCGGGGTTGTTCAGAGGGTTCAGGCAGTTTTTACATGGTTGGAGTCAAAGTCAAAGCGTTCTGCTGCATTGCTTTCTTAAGAGCCACCGAGAGATGGTGCGCGGTCGTGTATGAGGCTTGGCCGCTGGCCTTCTAAATGGCTGTGGTTTTCCACATAGTCTTGATCGGGCCTGCAGAAAATGTGAAGACTATGACCAACATTATCATCATGGTACTGGTCGTAAGATGTGGAGGTTTCTAGGCATGAGCTACAGACCCGAAGCAGCGTAAACCAGGTTTTAGGGTTTAAGCTAACAATCGATCTGGACCTCTGCAAAGCCGTTGAGTGCCCGTTAAAGCCAGGAAGCCGTGACAAGCTCACCTTTGAACACCTACAACCCTCAAGTCCCTCATGCGATGAGCAGCTTCCAATTTGGTTGAGAATGCGAGCGTCAGACACTCCCATACTAGGGGACCTTATTTGGAGGTCGTTTTGGTAAGAATGGTAGCATTTAGTCGTCCTATATATTCTGGTCGCCTCTTTTCTCAAGCTCCCATCTAATTTTTTTGCAGGTACGATCTCGCGCGGGGCAGCTTGGCGAGTCCCGAGCTTAAGCCAGCTGTCAGGCAGGGTTTAGGGTACTGCTCAGAGTGTCTACGGTTGGGGGCTGGGTTGGCGGGGTGTAATGTTGGGCTTGGCGTTTGGGGTGGGGGTGGGGGCGTGAACTTGGTAGTGTGGCCTGCGTGGCAGCAATGTTTGAGTCGCTGGAAGAAACGAGAAATGATAGTCAAAATGACATGCAGTGTAAAACAACTCATTGGAAGAATCTCATCGGCATTGTGTTCTTGCTGTGTACTATACTTTAAGTTATCATGTTACATTCTGTCGTAAATACAACACGAGATGATCTCATCTGCAGGCGACTGCCGCTGCTTCTTTTGAACATTTTGTGTCTTGTGCTCTAGCTAATTCGGGCACTGTTATTCATGTGGGTATACACTTTGATATGATCCTTTTTTCTGACACACCATAATCGTCATAATCGCAATTGCAGTAGCCCCGAGCCCGAAACCGTAATGCCGTTCTGAGCTTTGTGTAGTCAATTTATTCAAGTTTAGTTGTACGCGACCCCGATGTGGGCCCGAAATAAGAGATGGTAGGAAACTATAAGGGATGGCTCCTTGATTGTTTCCTGCATTCTTCACACACCGAAGAGCAAACGATGATGGCCGGGTTTTAGAGATAATGTCGCCTGGGGCTACAACACAGGACTCGGGCTTTGGTACATAACTTCTGTACCTGGTCATTCCTTCTAGATGGTCGATATCCCCGAGATTCCCGAGATGCTCACTCTCCAGCTTAAGTTTGTTGATCAGAGACTCTCGGACTTCATGAAGATGTGTTTCTTGAGCTTATATCTGGTCTTTTTGGGTTGCTTGGGCAAAGTAAGGTGCATGTGGATACCATTTTGCAACTGTTCAGGATGTAGAGGTTCAGGATGGATGTTGGGATTTATGAGCTATCAAGAATGTCGGACTGCGAGCGGGGCAGGACCACGAACGATTGCAGGCCGTGCAGCCGTCAACCCCCAGCCCACCCCCAGTCCAGGATCTTGTGAACGTCTCTGTCAAGTTTCTTGTTCGGTTTAGGCTTAAGGGTAAGTCTACGGTCGGGGCTCAGGATTGGGAAAGTTGAGTAGACAGCCCAGAACAAGCACCAACCGTATGAGGCAAGAAACCGGCCGGATCCGCATGTCGTTACATGTACCAGCAGACCCGATGTGGTATTAGTCTAGGGAAGCAAACCCTGCGATAGGGAAGCAAACCCTGCGATACATGATAGATTTGAGGAAATTCTTAAGTCGTGCACTTTCGACACTTGCTGACCAGCAAGTTGCAAGCCGCTCATGAGTTTGCACAAGTCTTGTTCAGCTCATGAGGTATCTGTTTCCCGATACTATTCTACGAAGGTCCGAAGCCCATAAAGCCGTCACGATTCACGCTCTGAATAGCCAAACTGCTCGAAACTCCCCGACGAGGTCGGCCATTGGACTCGGCACGCTCCGTGACGTCAATGTGCTCGCGGGAGTCGGAGAATGAGGTGCAGTGTTTAGGCATTAGGGTTTTGATGTTTCTCTTTTTTACATATATATCTCAGAAGCTGATTCTGAGAGACGAGGTGTCGAACTTGAGCGGGGCTTGTTTCAGCAATCGCTAGAAGTTGCCTCGAGCTTTCGAGTTTCGATGCCTCTTCATTTCAATTAATTATGTTTCGGAATCTTTGGCATTTCGAAGTGTGGGCATTTTTGGGGTTCGGTGTGTTTACATATCCAGCAATACATTGCTGGTTGTAGAGTTGTCTTTCTGCCTTGTTGTGTTGCGTCCTGGTATATCGTGAGTGGTAAAGAACTTTGGGTTGAGAATTTGAGTTTTTGAACGAAGATGACACGTTTCATAAGGCCCACAATTCATGAACCACAATGGCAACTTACGCTACCGCAAAGTTGGGCTGTTTGGGGGAGCGGAAAGCCTGCTGACCGTGCAGCGGATGGTCAGATTTGAAGCCGGGCTACTGCTAAGGTCTCATTCACCCTAAGACCCTCAGGTTTTCACAGCGGGCCATTGGTTGCATGCCCGAGGTGGTTAGCTTTGGGTGATAAGTCGAATCTATGCAAACGAACACGGGTCGTCGCCGGCGGCATGCTCGTAGTTGTGGTGAGTCAGTCCCGGCCTTTGCCGAGTGAACCCTTGATCCCTCAGTGCACATTTGGGAGGAGCTCGTCGCCTTCGACCTTCTTCACACCGAGAAAGGGTTTCAGACCTTCAAGTCAGGAACCCAAACTTCTGCTTCGGCTCTGGGATTTGGGTGTAGCCTGTTTAGGCTCGACATTCTACTTCCAGCAAAGCTCACTTGGCACCTCGACTGTAGCACTGTCAGCAACTGGATGCAAGAAATATCTGTGACTCTTAGGATTATGATTCGGGGCAAATTTAAGGGCGATGGGAGATGCCTGTTCACTCGCTACCAGGTCATTGTATGCAATCTGGCACGATGACTGAGTTGAGATGGTACTTTGGGGTCCAAAGTCAAGGTAGTACTTAAACTTACTCTGCGCTGACCAAACTTGGCAAGCCTGAACAGGACTTGGTCTTTAATGGCACCCTGATTGTGTCCAGCGTATTCATCCTGTCAAATTCAATTCGAAGCCATCCCGGCGGATCGCATGAATTGAGGGTTGCGTTAATTACAGGTTTAGCGGGAAGTGTTTGCAACGTTTGCTTTCCTCGAACTTGTTCAATTCAACCATAAAGTCATAAGGCTTGTCATCATCGTAATCCAAACAAGTGAGGGTTGTCATCTCCATGACGATCAAGCTGCTGGATTTAAAGTTCTGTGGTCTGGGGTGGGCCATGAGGTTAGCGGTATGAAACGGTCATGTGCAGATGCATCAGAACATAGTTTCATCTACCGCACAATCAACTGTTGAAGCCTCATACTAGCATGCTGCATACTATGACAGATTGCCCAGGTGCGACTGCAAAATGATGAGCCGACCGCAAACAGCTGTCACAAAGCCCCCGCAGGGCAGAAATCATGTCCAGCTCATCGCCGTGCCAACCCACAACCTGGGTTCCATGCGACTTCAATCGAAAGCCATCTCCGGTCCTTTCAAAACATTCGTGACGCCGGGCAGACCCAATCGACCTGGCGAAATTTGCTTGAACTTGGCTTCATTGCATCGTCGCAGCCACGGCCATGCCACCACAACTGCCCGGCTCCTAAAGTAGCGTGGAACTTCAACAGGAAACAAAGCAGCCGTTCTCTTAGCACCGGCCCTGCCCGAAATGGGTCTTTCTCAACACTGTGATTCCGTCTATGTACAACGTAGAGTCTTGCACGCCATTGACTTTATGGCTTGAAATGAAACTTGAAAGAACCCATGAAGATCGCAAAGCCCACCGCAAGCATGCTACAACCTCAGTGAAGACAGTTGCAGGGAACTTGACTCCTGTACCCCAAGCTTCTTCAGTTGTAGAAAAGGGCCTCTGAATTTACGAGGCAGTGGTACCTCCGGCAGCTCATGAATAGCGCCGAGGGCCGCACTCAACGCTCTGGGGAGACAGGTCTTTTCCCGCAGGCGGCTTTGTTGTGCCGGAGGGGTAGAGTTTTGGGGGTTAGGTTTCAGGCTCGAGGGCTTATGATGACTTAGGGCCTTAGGGTTTAAGGGCTTTGTACGTAATTAAGAACTTACGGGTCCCCAGATGTCAGTATTACCAGTCTGCCGAAGATGCAGGATGTGTCTGACAGTTGACTTGAGATCTATAGACCTTGAGATCTATTTGCGTCAGGCACCAAGCCTGGATCGTACACCAGCGATGCAGGGTCAGACTTCTGAGTCTGTAGGTTTTGAGATTTGGGATTTTTCGTGTTTTGGACCTCTAGGGTTTCGATTAAAAGCACATAGCGAGGGGAGGCGGAGGTCAGTTTGAAAGTTTCTTGTTAGCCGCGTTTGCCAGACGCTCCACACTACAGTACCCGCAAACTGAGACACCCTATACCGGCCTTGCCAGTCCGAGGGGCTCGCCATGCGCACTGTGAATGTGTAGTAGTGTAGTACAGAGCCCTGAGCAACTGGACTTAGACCAGGGTTTGGGGGTTTGATATGACTCATATATCAGGGGCCCCTGGAACCGAGGGTTTCCACCAGGAGGTCCAGGAACTCCATAGACCCTAAGCCCTTGACCCTTCTCGGGCGTGGAACAGGCATACTGTCCGGCGCAGGCCATCAACGAGTTTGTACTCCTGCCATGTTTTCGGCGCTAAAGGCAGACCCTCCACCGAGTAGTTTTGAGCATGGCAGCTTCAGAGGTCAGGGGTTGGGTGTGCTGTAGGCTTTTTTGTGAAGATTCACGGCCTGGTTTGGTGGCCCTTGTGGGGCCCCTTTAGGTTATCACCACGACGGTAAAATAACGAACCCCTTTAAGACCAGACTCGAGACCAATTCCCGGAAGCTTGACGCCTAAGTCAATCCCTAAACCCCTATCGTCCCCGCTGCAGTGAGTTTTGATGACAGGCTTTCCAAGACTACCTACAGCTCTTCCTTCAATGCTCTGAAGCAGAGGCGGTGCTGGGCCTCGATCGAACTGCCTTTCTGTGCAGTGCTTGGGGTTATGAGTTTAGGGTTTAGGGCCTATATAGGGTGCTGGTCTGAGGGGTTTCGATTTTGAATTTCTGGGTTTGTGAGTTCGGGCTTTCAGTTGTGCAATCAGCTGTTGGCGACAAGCTTTTGCAATCTTGCCACTGGTGGCGGGAGTTTGAATGTGGGTAGCCCGGCCGGCGGACAATGCAGAACGAGAAGCCCGAACCTACAACTTCGAGCCCTTGCCCAGCAACCTGTTGAGCGCTACGGTAATGAAAGCCCGTGCTCTGTATGGAGCACAACAGACTTCAGCTTTTGCTCAACGAATCAGAACTTGAAGACATCCTGGTTTCGTCAGCATCAAAGACCTCATGCTCAAACACCGCCGGCTTCAACTCGCTTGATTACGCCTCTATGAGGCTTGCTTACACACCCTGAACCCTTCACCTCAAATCAATTTCTGAGTTCAGAAGCACACCGACAATCCTCCCACCCTCCAACCCTGAGCCCTAAGCCTACGCGTGTAAAACCTGTGAGTGTTTTTTCATGAAAAAATGTGTTTCTTCACGAAAATTCGTGTTGAGCTGTACACTTCGGGCAGGACGAGCATACTCTCTCCCGCAGTTTTGATTTTATGGCTCCGCATCCGCTGACGAGAGCGCTTTGCATGGTGAGCCTCCGCCCAAAGTGTCGAAAGGCATGAGCTGAAGAAGAATATGCCGGCGTGTTCCCTCACCCTCATTTCGGAGTTCGTGACTCCAAAACCTGCCAAGCCAGCCACTGTAGTACCAAGCCGTCAATCCTTACCCTATAGCGCAGTTGACCCTTGTGCTGCACCCGCCGGCCTAAAGGACGGAACCCCCCGGGAAATCGAAATTGTTGATGTTTCTTTTCCGGCCGTGTGTCGTCTGAGTTTTGTGTTAATTAACTTCCGAAGAGGCTCACTCGTTTCACTCCTTCCGCAGCCCAAGAGACCTCGCTACGGGAGGCCCTGGACTTCTTCCGTCTGCTGGACGGGAGGATGCTGGGTGCACTGACTTTCCAGCAGGCAGCCTTCCTGATCCAGGGCTCCAGGGCGGGTCTTTAGATTCTGGCGTTTCTGGCCTCAAGCTTCAAGATTTAGGGCTCAGGGATTTACTTGGAGGATCGGGCAGCTAGGTAAGGAGCAGGGGCGATAAAGCCTTGGCTTTTATGGAGTATTGAGTCAGGCTTTGGGACCAAGTTATGGGGTGCGTGCGGTAAGTGTCTGCGGGAGGAAGGTGGGGGTTAGGACCTGCAAGTTAAGTCAGGGGTCGCTTGGGCAATCGGAGCTTTGTAAGTAGCCCAGCCTTTCTGGAACGCCAATGGCCAACTCCCCTCCTCAACAAATACTAAAACCCTGCATTCATTCACGCTCCTGGCCCGGCCCTCAACAAAAAGACGACTGTGGTGTAGGGGCTTTCGGAGGGCAGGGTCTTTTTCATGACACTGAGCTTTCAAAGTCTGAGCCCCTAAAACCTCCTTCAGTAAGCTCTCGACCCAAAATCTCGACCCCCAAAGCTCGAAAGCTTAAAACCCTTCATGCGCAACCAAAAGACCCAGACCCGATGAACAACAACAGGTCTACCTTGCCACCCTTCTGATTGCCGCAATGTCGTCACATCAGCTGACGAAGCCTGGGTGGGTTTTGAGTTTTGGGTGTCAGATTGGAGTGGAAGTTTCGCGCACGGCTACGGCTTGCGATTTAGATGTGCAGACCAGACTTTGTGCCCCGTCGCATTCTTCTTTGTAGGGAGCTCGGTTCCTCAGTCGTGGGCAAGGGTTGAGGGCTTCAGGGCTTTGGGCCGTGATGTTCACGGCGTGCCGTTTAGCAGTTCAGATCGCTTCACAGAGTCACATTGCAATTGAGGCTCTAGGCTTGAGGGCACTTGGGGGTTTGATGGTGGGTGCGGATACAGCCGTCGTGTTTTGGCTTTCAGTGTTTGATGCTTGTGTCTTTCCCGCAACCCTCAGCCTTGTTTGCGTGTGGGGTCCAGCCCGTCCTGAGTCGCTGGGCTCCCATTCCCGCCCATCTGATACAGCGCCGAAACTTTCTAAACCGATACGACAGGAGCTTTAATCGAACATAAGGAGGCATCCACGTGGAAGCCTGCACAAGGCTATCGATCCGCAAACTCGGCATCATCCTCCAGCACATAATCTCGAAATTCCTACATCCATTGTCTCTCGCCACCCCTAACCCCTGACTCTAAGGCAACCCGAAGCCGTTATCCCAAAGAATTGTACATCCCTGTATATACCAAAGCCAAACAGCGTCATACACGAGCTTGCTCTTTCTGAGTTGTGAAGTTGAGTTGTGTATTTCAACCACGGCAGGGAGCACAGATTGCTTTCTCCAGCTCGGAACCCACCGGACTCGAGGGTTGGGCTGCAGGGGATTCGGGTCGGGTTTTGGGTTTCGGGTTGGGGACCACACTGCCAAATCTGCACCACGGAAGAAGCCACACCCTAGGACCCTGGTGCCCAACAGCCCTAAAATCTCACAGCCGCAGGTGTCTATACATGCATTCGCAGTGGCTGCCTGGTGCTTGGTGTCCGGAGTTTCCAAAAAATTGGGGTGCGGGCTTTCGGGGCCACAAGCTTGCAGAGCTTTGAAGCGCTTAGGGCTTCGACTTAGTTGGATTTGGAATTTGTTGTGCGATTCCGTGGTCACGTGTAACGTTTCCTTCTGTGCCATCGGGTCTGCAGACCACTTCGAAACCACTGGACCATGCACCTCAAGGTAAGTGTCCACAGGTAAAGTTTAGGGTACCGGGCCCCTGCGCCCAAAGCTTTGGCTTCGCCGGGTTAGGGCTGCATGTTTTGGAGCCTGCCTAGTCATCTGTTTTGGTTTCCTCCAAGTGCCCTGTTACTTGGTTCTAGCCATCAACTAGGCTATCCAACAGCAGTACTTCCTCTCTCTAGATAGGCTGCAGGCTTCAGTGACATTGGGCAAGCTTCTTTGTCTGGAAGAGACTCAGACTTAAGAACTGTCCGAAGCCCTCAACCCAAAGCCCTAGCATAGAAGCCTTTGACCTAGATACAGCATGTTAGCTTCGAGATATCCGGGCGAAGCCTGTCTGGGGCTACCAGTCTGGCCGAAGCTATGCCTCTGAAGGAAGTCGCCTGGGGCTTCTTTTCGCATCAGTCCTGAGGCCTATAGCTACTTAAGAAGCAACCCTCCCCCATGCACCTTAAACCGGATGCCCCAGATTCACACCCTAAACCCAAGGAAGAAACAAGCCGCAGAATCAGACAGCACCCCAGTAGTCTGCAATCAGCCGGACTCTTGAGCTCCTTACAGGGCCAATGTCTCCATTCGAACGATTTCGGCCGGAAGCCGGGCGACTTACATCACCCCAAATACTTGAATCCTAAAGCCCAAGAGCCCCCAATACCCCAAGCCCACACACTTACCAGCCAAACCCGAACAGCCCCCGCTTAATCTCCGATTTCACCTCAGCAGCTTAGGTTCAAGACCCTGACTGGGCAAAGTTCCCAGGGCCCGGGTCCCTGAAAGGTGGGATTTTAGGGCTTTAGGGTTTCAGGGTTTAGGGTTCAGGGTTTGGGGTTTTAGGGTTTTAGGGTTTAGAGGCTTCGGATTTCGCTCTCATCAGGATTTTTCTGGTCTTCAGGATTCAGAGGTTCGGGTTTGGGAATCCGCAGGGGTTTAGGGCGCTGAAGGAGTCAACCGAAAAGGGCTTGGGTGTAGGCTTCAGTGATCCAGGGGGTAGGGCGCTTAATATGTAGAGCTTTGCGGTTTTCGGGCTTTGGGTACTCGTACGTGGGGTTCGCAAGCTTTGATTTGGCTGTCGTGTTATGGCCTCAGGTTTGCACATTGACCGAAACTGATGCCGACGGAGCCCCACCCGTCTAAGGGTTACACGCCAACCCGAGCCCTACTCCGAACTTGAAACCCCGAGCCCGAGAACGCAAATCGCCACCGCAACACCTTGACCGTTTTGCCCGGTACGTGGGAATTTCCAATGTGTGAGTGGGATACGAAGAATGAAAAGGATCCGAATTCAAAGGACCCCAAAAGGCTATTCAAACTGTTAAGAACCCCCCCTCTCGCGACAACACTCTTGTACTCTTGTACTTGCACCTTTTATCTCCACGAAACCATTCGCTGTGAACCTCCGCTAGAGCAAGTGCAAGCGACTGCTTTAAAATCCGATGCCTAAACCCTGTAAGCCACTATGCTTCCATAAGTGGCTCTTTCTCCAAGGTCATCGGGTCGCGTGGAGTCGGGTCAAGGCCGGGTTCGGTAAGTGTGAACTTCTGTAAAACTTCTACGGCTCTTAGGTGTGGGGAAGATGTTTGATTTGGGTATTGTAGGAACTATCCGAGGAGATGCGGGCTGTTATCCTTTTTCATTAAAGCCATCACGAGGACTATTGCCGTATTCTGATTATTCCGGGGTGGGACCATGTGATTGTTTTGGAGGTAGGACTCATAATATAGCACTCTGCTTACTGTGCTTCTTTGATTCTCAGCGGACCTGATTAAATGACTTGCATCTGCAAAGCCCCAAGCTGTAAAACCGAAACCCTTCGGGAGTACACCCCGCAACTGGAAGACCTGCATCTTTCGGCTTCCATAGCTTATGGCATTTGGTTAGGGAATCCAGGGTCCAGGGCTTAGCATCTCATGCGCCCTAAACCATGCAGCTGACCTGAAACAGTCGCGGCTGCAGACCCTCATGCAGCTTTTGGGCGCATCCTGGTACCACATCTCCTCTTCTTGCAGCAGCCCCGGGACTCGTTTGAGAATAAATGGCTTCGCTTAGAGGGTTCGTAAGAAAGATTGATGCATGGGGTTTACTACTCGGGATTACCTAAGATAGGTCTATTTATATACACCGCAAATCACTTAGTTATATCGTTCAATTGGAGGGTGGAGAGGTTTAGGGGTAAAGGGTCTCTGTATTTACAGCTGAAGACCTTAAGGGGTTTTGCAAATGTTGACATCCCTAAGCCCTAAACCCTAAACCCTAAACAGTCACAAACCGCCGCACAACAACGCCAATCCTGCCTTAGCTCAAAAGCAATAAATCCAGGATTTTCTTCAAAATCCAAGACACCACATCCCAAAAGCACGAAGCATTCAACGGCCGGGCCAAACCGTTTCTTGTTCTATCTATCCTTACTACTAGTAGCTGAGTGCGTAACCTTTAACCTTTGCTTTAGATCATCGTACCTTTAGAGGAAGGTTGACCTTTTGAGAGGCCCGCGGGGAACTCGGACTTGCATCCTTCCACAATACAATGTATGGTGGGAGCTTATACAGCCCTTCGAAGAAGCCCTTTGTAAAGCTTTACAAAAACCTTCCATAGGCCCTTATGACGCCTGTAGTTCAAGCCTGCCTGTCCTGCTCTCTCCAGCAAGGTCCGAGCACCAGTGAGTTTATCCCGTCGTCGAAGTTATCCCACGACGAGTTTGTTGAGGCTGGAAATTCCCGGTGTCCCGAGTTTGGGATGGTATAGCATTGTATAGTTTGGTCCAGTATATGGTCCAGTATAGTACAGTTCAGTACAGTACGGAAAAGTACAATATAGTACAGTAACGTATGGCACAGTCTGGTCTAGTCGTCTAGTCAGTCTAGTCTAGTCTCGTCTGGTCTGGTCTGGTCTGGCCTGGTCTGGTCTGGTCCAGTCCAGTCTATGCATATTGCTACTGTAGCACAGCACAGTAATCTAGTGTCCAGCAAGGTCTAGAGGGTATCCTATCCTGGTTGCAAAGAGGTCCGTCCTGTTATTGCTACTCTCAAGAGTGCTTCTGGCACCGAGCAGCAGTCATTTTCGGTGGTCTTGTTGTCGTCAGTGTTGTTGTCGGTATTGAGGCTTTCGAGGTGTTCGAAGTCTTCAGCGGGGTGGAATTTAAGCGTACCGTAGGGGAATGCTGAGCTGAATGCTTAGGGCGGCAATCCGTCGAACAGGATGATATCGATGATATCGATTTCACAAAGGGGGATAGGAAAATAGAAGCAAGCGTGTTGCTGGAATCAAGCTTCCCGTTATGCTTGAGTTGGACATAGGAAGGCTAAGGGCCCTAGATCGGTCCCTGTCTATAAAAGACATTCTGTCATGCATAGGTTGCATGACCCTGGTCAGGTCCTCTTCGCGGTCCTTGCCCCCTTGGACCGTGGCTCACTAGGACAGCAGATGGACACGCAGGCCTGGCTGTGCAGATGGCAGCTTGAGGCTTTGACTTCACAAGATTATATGCAACAAACCCAAGCCCTTGGGTGTCCTGAAGCCTTGAGCCCCATGCCATCAATGGTTTCCAGGATTGAAAGGTTCAGTGCCAAGATCTTGATTTGGGATTGTGGATTTTGGGATTTGATGTTTACAGCCTCACGGCTTACGTCAAATACACGGGATCCAGTTTCCGATGTAGAGAGCTGGAAAAGGTGTCCGAGAAGAGCCAGCCTGGGTTCAGGGCTCAGTGTTATCTAGGGCTCTAGGATCTTGCAGGTGCAGAGAGGTCCTCTAAGATTCGCCTGCTTCCTGTAACTGAAAGCCTGAAGTGAAGCCCTGAACCTCGCAAGCCCTTGATACTACTGGCCCCATACACCTGTTCTGGCAACCCTCCAAGTAATCCTGAGCAGAGAACCCAGCCTCGAAAGCCCAAGAGCGCAATCGCCTAACACGCCAGCCGACTGAATGCAAAAGCGCCACATGCCCAGCTTTGTTCCCAGCTAGCCCTAGCACTTCAAATCACCCAAGGTATGATTAGGGCCTGGAGCATATAGAGATTCATATGTGTAGACCTTCAAGTACTTACTGCTTGGACAACTACTGCAAAAGCTCGTGGCCCTTTTGACAAACTAAGCAACTCTGCACAGACCCTCAAAGCCTCAATACCTTACCAGCCCCAAAGCCTGGCACGGCAAGGCCTTAAACCCGTCAGCCGTAGGCCCCTCTAGGCCTGATCTCCTCAACCCTAACGCATCCTGACACCTCAACGCCTAAGCCCGCACGAAAGCTGCAAAAACCTGAAACCCGAAGCCCTAAAACACCAACAAGAGGCCGTCAAGCACGCCACGGCAGCCTTCAAACAAGATTCTCCAGCCAACAAACACAATAACAACATCGAATAGGATGAAGCAGCCCGAAAGTTCGACGGCTGTGGGCAGGTGGTCCGATCCCTCTCGAAGGTACCGGTCCAGAAGTCGCGCGCGTGCGTCCTCTTGTGATGAAGCAAAGGGCCCTGCCATGGGGTTCGGGATCTCACAAGTATGCATCCATCAAAGTGCACCACCGACAGGGCGGGGTTTTGGGTGTTGGTTGTTCAGCAGAGCGTATGGACTTGAGGTGCATTTAGGGTGCGACACTTTAAACGCTTGATCTTCCAGAGTTGATTTGAGGGCTGTGCACCTCAGCTTCCACAACAGGTCTCGGGTATTCAGAATGCTGGTTTCCCTGGCCATCGTGATCAGCTCCAGGGAGCTACTGCTGCTTGAAGCTCCCTTTGGTGGCTTGAGACCGCACAGCGCCAGCAAAGCATTGCAGACCATCAACCCCAGGTAAACTGTGAACAAGGGTGTACCCTACAACTTTCATCCGAGTCCGTGGCAGAAAGCTGCAAGTCTTAGATTTGGTAGGCATTCCCCCCATTACCCTGAAACCTTCGCTACCCAGGCATTACAGACCTCATGAGCCCGCCGTAAGTCACATACTAAGCTGTATTACGGAGCTGCATGGGGTATTGCTGGGTATGCAGTTCCCTAAAGATCTTAAGCCACAATCTTTCTAAACGCAACTCCCTGTAGACGTTTTGCTTCGGATCCCCACTGCGGCCATGCGGTGTGCTTGGCTGGCAGTTCCAGTCTTGTGCCATGACAGCACTTAATGAAGGTATCGTATTTACATATGCTCCGAAAAAATACGAGTCTTACAGTATCGGGTCTCATGTAGGGGTCTCTTATGGTCCGAAAAAGGAGGGAGTTGTTGAGGTTGGGTATGAAGCCAAAAGTGAGGTGCAACCCTAGGCCATAGACCTATGCTCTCAACATCACTCAACCGTCAAGACTTCATCATGCTACCCTGAGCATCTTGTAATGTTTTGTCGCAGTGTAGGTTCGGGACCATGCTCAAACTTCTCGCTGTTGCAAACCTAGGCCTTGAACCTTTAGCCAAAAGCCGAAGCCCTGCGCCAACTCCCACAGCCCCAACCTAAAGAAGCCCCAAACCCTAAATGATGCAGAGTCCCCGAACCCCTAGACTCAAGCCACCCAGGACGCCATCTAAGCTCGAAACCCCGAGGCAAGCCTGCAACACTGAACACGGAACACCGGGCAGGCTCCTGGCTGGGATCCATCCCTGCTTGCACGCGCTGCTGGCGAAGAGGAGCCCTGCAACCGTTGGGGGGCTCGAGGGAGTTTTAAAGGGGTTTAGGGTTGAGTCCGGGCTTCGGGGCTTCTGTGAGAGGCCGCAGACTTTGTTTAGGCATGATCGGGGTTCAGGGTGCAGGTGCCAGGCGGTGCCAGGTCACGGAGTTGAGGCGGTTCATGGTTGTTCAATCTCAGAGGTTGAGGAGGGCTGCAGGCTTCAACCCAGAAGGCCGATCCCCCGACCCTAAACCATGCACCCTTCCTAGATCACCTCATTACAGCCTGACTACCCTTCAGAGCGCCTCTATTAAAGGGTACTTGGTGGGTCCTGAGAGACCCTATACAGCACGTCCCTGAATCCCAAAAATGTGTGTCAGGTTTCCTGTGGCCCCCGGAGCAGTGCTGGTTACCGGGGCGAGCAGCGGCAGATCGGCCAACAGATATCAGGGCTTCGGGTTTAGATGTTCGGGGTTGCCATCATCTTGTGTGGCCGCCACACTAATAAGTATCCTACTGTCCACTGTATCTACTTTTTCGAAACTACCAAACATTGGTGTTGCAGAAATACGGGACACCGAGCAATGTTAGAGCGGCAGAATCCAAAATTATAATGATCCCATACGTGACCCCTAGTCCCAAGAAGCCCATGTACGATGTGCCCTAGTTTATGTAGGGTTCTGACTAAGCATCTGAGTCTTTGAGTTCTAGTTGAGCGAACGAGATTTTCCATGAAAAAGCACACTGACTTCTGGTTTTGTTGGTGTTGCTTGGCCGTGCTACTGCGTTCCAGCCTGGTTCTCCCAATGCGTCCATTGCTTCTGTCTTAACTTTAAACGAAACTTAAACTATCATAGCCTACCCACAACCCATACTTTCTAGAGTCGGATGTAGAGTCGGTCTTGGTATGCCCTCTTCCGATGCTTTGGTCCTGTTCTTTCGAGAATTTGGCGCCAGAGGGATCCTCTGAAATGCTCAGCCCAAACCAAAAAACCCAGCCCTATCAATCTTCAAACCCAAACCTAGCGGCCAAAGCCCAACAACTCTGTACCTAAACCCTGAACCTAGACTACTAAACCCGAAACCCTGAGATCGTCTAGGGCATTGCAGTCCCTCAAACCTGAGGCTGCGTTCTAGAGAAGTGTTAGGTGCTGTTTGCGTGAGTTGTTTGTGTTTTCTTTGTTGTTTTGGGAGGGTGTCCTGCAAAGGCTGCCGGCTTTGTTCAACCATGGTGTTTTACCAGCTAGGCCGCATTTAGGGCCGAGGGTTTGGGAATGCGGCCTTGGGGTTTCAGGCTAATTATTCTGTGCGACTGCATCAGGGGTTCAGGGTTCTTGACACAGCTTGAGGCCTGACAGCTGCCTTCTGGGCTCCCAAATCTTCCTACCTTTGTACCCGACATCTCAATGAAACTTGGACCATCAATCTTACACGCCTACTGTAGCCCTAAGACCCTAAATGCCGACAACCATACACCACCCCTAAGACTGCATTCCCAAGGCATCGGACTGCATGCCGCAGTGGCTCTGTCATCGGAGGCCCTGCTAAGCTCTACCATCGGAGAGGACTTAGAATGTTTCGACTTTACGTGTATCGGGCTTACAGGGTTTGGGGTTTAGTTTGGGTTTGCTTCCGTGATACTGCTCACAGCTTTCTGCTTTGTTCGATTTGTTGGTAATGTGCGAGCATTCGGGTTGCCTTCGGGCAAAGATGGCGAACCGAAGCCGCATAAACCTCATGTTCTATGCCGTTACGAGCGGATTGAGTTCACGGCCTTATGAAACTCCCGGATCAAGCGGGGTCGCAGGGCCCCACGAGCTTTGGAAGCCCTACCTGTCAAAGTCGTGCCTGCCACGTCGTTGCTAGGTCCTGGTCTTCGCCGGCGTCCGCTCAGCGCAGGATGCCGCGTCTCGGTGCAGGTGTAGAGTATAGGGTTCGAAGCCCTTAATGTGACTCGCTGACTAATTTACGGACCTCGTGCCTGGTGCTTCTGCTTGGGGTGCTAGGGTGTAGGTTTAGGGTTTGAGACTTTTTGGGTCATCGAGTTTAGGGTTTAGGTTGCTGAGTGGGTGCTCACCCTCAGAAATAGTATTGATTCTAGCCTTGAACGCACACGTGTAAGGGCCGAAGCGTGAGGTGTTCAGGGCAGGACCTACGCCCCTACACCCAAACAGAACATCCGAAGCCACACCGAGCCATGTGCGTAGTAGCTTTTGTCGCTAATCAGTTACATGGTTCAAATTCAACCGAAACCCAAAAAGAGTCACATTGCATGTAGGTAGACTTGCTATCCGACCTTGAGACCTGAAGTAGTCTTTGCTGTTTCGGGTCCAGCACCAGAAATGGCACGGACATTAAACGCCAGCAACAAGACAAGAGCAGAGCTTTCATGCTCCCAGTCCTTCTTCGCGGCATCAAGGCTTAAGCATTACATTCTCAAGGAGGCACACACTAAGCTATACACTACATGGGTGGCTCGACATCGCCAACAGATAGTCTTAGGCCCTCAGTGTTTGGAGTTATCTTGATTTGCTCAATTTGGGTGCAAGGGGCGCGTGGAGTGAGCCACTTTGTTTAGAATTGTCCGTCATAGGCTCAGCATGTTTGGGAATCATGTAGAAGCTGACTTATAAGCTTCGCGTTCTTACTAGTGCCCACAGTAATGCAGACCTTAGTATTCATAACTAAGGCCCTCAAAGAAAGGGAGTTCTTAACCAGGCCTTTACATCATATGGGTTTGCCAAGACGACCTCAATCCCTCTAACCTTAAACTCTTATAGAAGGCATGGGATCAAGCGTTGAACATCCCCCAACAACCTTCAGGCCCCAAGCTTAAAGGCTGAAGGACTTAAAGGTTAGGACTCTTAGACCATGTTGCATAGGGCCTTCCGCTGAAATCATAACAGCTTAAAAGTTGGAGTTGTGAAGCCGAAGCTTCACTGAGGATCGGTTAAAGCAGAGCTACCCCATGCTGCAGCCGATCGTCTTGGATGTGACCAACATGGAGCAGGCGCCCTTCCTGAGAGGGTCCACCTTGGTGTTGAAGTTTATCGAGGCTCAGGCTCACGAGGTGTTCGGGTTTGGGGTGGTTAAGACAGGTGCCTTACCGGGATAACCACTCGCATATCACAACCTTGGGCTGCTCTTTGCAAACACTCTAGAATCCTGAGGAAATTTTTGCAAGTCCAACAGCTAGAGTAAACTCCGTAAACGGCCAACCCCACAAACCCTGCAGTTGAAATTTTAAATAGGCTTCCTTCAGGTCCGCACGGCTCGTGACGAGATCGCTGCCGTGCTGGATGCTAAAGGCCTGACAGCTGCCGGCAGAAGTCAGGACTCTAGGGATTGAGTTCTTTCCGGGTTCGGGTTCGGGATTCTGACGGCTGTCCTACTCTTCGAGCCCAGGTCTGGGGGTCTCCTTCATACGAGCACTTACCCTAAACACCAGATTCCTAAAATCCATACCAGATCCTTCCTGTTGGTGCTCTTTCAGTATATAAACATGTATCTATGCTACGTTGTGTTAGATACATCCGATCCGAATCACTGCTGAGCCGCCTGGGACCTTACAGGAATCCTGCATTATCGAAACGATGCCCCTAAACCCCAAACCCAGGAAGTTGGTCGGCTTAGTCAACAATGCTGGAGTCTCCCGACACCTCATCTTCGAGTACGAGAAATTGGAGGACCACGCAAGAAAGACTTTCTGGTTCCAGGGTCCGATGTGATGCCTCTACCCTTTGCTGTCAGCATCTTTCTGCTATTAGGTGAAGCTCAAGTCTTGGCAGTGCCCTTCTAACCCTCCAGCACTAGCTTCACTAGCTTTGCTTTCATGGCGACCCTTGCCGCCCTGATTCTCGGAGCTGGCATTGCAAGTGCCTTTGCGCTCAGTGGAAACCAGAGCATCTGCCTCAGCAATCGCGGGCGGCCATACGACAAGGACCACTGCCAAGAGTTTGGGGAAGAAAGAGGATGCATATGGCAAGATGGACAATGCGTCTGTGAGAATGGCGGCGTTTATGCCAAATCTAGCCACAAATGCTGGCCTCCAGGTTCGCAGCCATCAACGACGCAGAAGCCTACAACGGCTGCGGCTCCTACCGCGGCGATTTTCCTGAGCGGCAATGACTCGGTGTGCGTGTCAAACAAAGGGGTTCCCTACGATGAGTATTATTGTAACGAGCAAGGGAAGAAGCGGGGATGCCTTTGGAAAGATGGGCAGTGTGTTTGTGCCAATGGAGGATACTATGCGAGGTCGAGCCACACTTGTTGGCCTCCCAGCGCAGCAACGACGCAGGCTCCGACCACGAGAGTCACAACGTTGGCGCCTTCCTTCGGGAATGGCAATGAGTCCACTTGTGTGTCAAACAGGGGTATCCCATACGACGAGTATTACTGCAGCGAGGTTGGCAAGAAGCGTGGTTGTGTATGGAAGGATGGACACTGCATGTGTGAGAATGGGGGATACTACGCCAAGTCGCCTCTCGCCTGGTCATGTTTGTTTCGAGTGGGGGTCTTACAGTGAAATTAAACATGTATGTTTACATGAATAGCGGAGGCTGTATGCTTTGACGTCCAAGCAACTCTATATGAGCTACTTGCTTGAAGTCATCATAGAACTCGCCTGCTAGAGAAATGCTAAGGGCAGTGGGCGACTGCCATGGACCGTACAACCATATTGGGCTACTATACTGACCTGTGTTGCCAGTAACTCGTCGTGGCAGTAGCATTGGCATTTGCAGCAGTCGCACTGTAGTAGTAGTCGTCGTCGTAGTCGTATTCGTAGTCGTAGTAGTCGTAGTCGTAGTAGTCGTAGTAGTCGTCGTAGTAGTAGCAGTCGT